>JBBGZY010000388.1:3260000-3507951 GCA_037952925.1 Lithobates clamitans | reverse complement strand
TGATATAGCCTTCAGGTTTTACCTAATGTGAACTTTGTAAGTTCAAGTTTTTTGGCTTTCTTGTTGGTTTTACACAGGCCTGTTTTATCTGAAATGGATATTTTGATTTTTCATAATGCTACTGCAAACATTGTTATACAACAAACATGTTGGTTTGTTTTAAAAACCTTTGGTAAATGCGCATGTGATTGTGCAGGTATAAAAAAGTGCCTTACTCAAGAATGTGTGGATTATTGTCTCAACACTACAACACTTTTGGGGTGATGTAATTGTTGTTTTATGCACAAATGGGGGTTATTTCCTAAGGGCAAATTCTCTTTGCACTACAAGTGCAGGTTCAGTGCAGTTGCAAGTGCACTTGTAGTGAAATGTGTTTTTGCATTTAGGAAGTACCAGCCAACACTGTTTTTATAAGGTTACCCAATCACGACATTTTCTGCACTCAACACATTTCTGTCAGGGTCAGCTAAAACAAACACAAGCAGTAAATGTCCACCAAGAATTTCTTTTGGTTGTTTTTTATTTGAAAAAGGTGTCACATATTGTCTGGCATATTGATAGCCCCCCTACCCGCAAAGAACTCCAGGTATCGTAACCGGACATCACGGGCATTCAGGGAGGGCAAGCCAGGACGGCCGCTTTCAAGTGCCGTCATTGTTGATGTATTTGGGATTCCGGCCTCAGGCCCAACTGAGCCAGCATAGTTGGCTGAATGTTTTTGTAGAAAATTATGGAGAACACAGCAGGCAAGTATTATATGGTTCAGTTTATACTCCGCCATATGGATGGGTGTCATAATTAATGGGAACCGGCTGGCCAGGATTCCAAATGTGTTCTCCACCACTCTTCGGGCTCTGGCCAGCCGGTAATTAAAAATCCTCTGTTCCGGGGTGAGGGTCCTCATCGGGAATGGCCGCATCAGGTGGTCCCCCAGCGCAAATGCTTCATCAGCAACGAACACAAATGGGAGACCTTCAACATTGTCCTCTGGAGGTGGCAAGTCCAAGCTGCCATTCTGGAGACGCCTGTAGAACTCCGTCTGGGCGATCACTCCACCATCGGACATCCGGCCATTCTTCCCCACGTCCACATACAAGAAGTCGTAATTAGCCGACACCACCGCCAACATCACTATACTATTAAACCCCTTGTAATTATAATAGCACGACCCCGAGTTATTTTTTCACAGAAACCTGGCAAGCAGATTAGACACAAACATTATGGGTCAACCTCCAGATAGCATTTATTAAGGGGAATTTAACAACAACAAAGTATAAGGTACACCTATCATATTCCCCCCCCCCCCTCATGGGCCATTTCTAACAATATAGGGGGGGGAACTCTTGGACAGGTAACCCTCTTCACTTCATTGAGAGATGAATGCCTAAATACAGGGTATTACTTGGAACAGCCCCTCCTTAGTTACACTATTGGCAGCCCACTGGACAGGTAAGAAGTGTCATAATACAAAGATATAAATACACACTGTACACATTTGAGCACATTTGGACATTCTGCTATTACCTATCAAGATCATAATAGGATACAAGAACTTTAAACAGTACCATTGGAAAGTATACAGGCAGGCCCTTGCACTACATGCTTTGGGGAATTCATCCATAAATCTGAGCACTAAAGAGGTGGGTATAGTGTGTATGGGTTTGGCAAAGTCAGCAGATAGATGATTGAGGATAGAGAATTGGGATCAGCTGACTTAGCAGTTGGGGGAGGGAGGGTTACAAAAAATTTGGGGACACCACAAAAAAAAGCCTCTGGCCCTCTGCCTGAATTTAAATCAAAAATAACATTTCAAAACATTTTATGGGGTGTTTGGGGTAAAGCACTACTATGGAGCTGATAAAATACATTGTTAAGTAACTACATGAGGTGAATATAGGGCAGGAGACACCATGCTCGGGAGGTTATTGAAGGGCAAATATGTATGAAGGACCTAAAATAATAATTACATAAAAATCCAGCATGCATGAGGACAAAGGGGACATTCACAGCATGATACAATCATGGTAATTAGGGAATGAGGAAAGAAATACAATATATTATCAAACATTCAATACAATAAAATGTGATATAAAAGGATAAAAATCTTACCTTCATATACTCCTTCTGTAGGACCTGGATGATGGCAGAACAGGTCTCTTGGATAATGATCCCCAGAGCCTGGGGGGAGATGCCTGTCGAGAACTTTAAGTCCTGCAGATTTCTCCCTGTGGCCAAATACCGCAAGGTAGCGACCAACCTCTGCTCCGGAGTGATGGCTTGCCTCATGCAGGTATCCTGCCTGCTGATATAGGGGGTCAGCGAAGCCAACAAACGGTGAAATACGGGGTCCGTCATCCTGAGAAAGTTCCTGAAATCATCAGGATTATTCTCACGGATCTCACGGAGCAAAGGCATATGACAGAACTGGTCACGCTGAAGCAACCAATTCTTGGTCCATGAACTCCTCCCCACCCTGTTCATGGACTGGACTTGTGTCAAGGTCAGGACCCCAACACCAAGCCCCCGCACAGCACGAACTCTACGAGGAGTACGCATACGCAACATGGCTTGAAAACGGTCGGCTGCTCAGAACGAAGTAACAGAACGCACTGAAGAACAGCAAGGCCTGTGAAGAGCGACCTGAAAAACAGCAACGAGCGGACAAGATCGCACAGAAAACTCCAATACGAACTGACTGCACGCACTGAAGAGCAGATACAAACCCACAAGCACAAACTGAACGGCAGAAAACGATCTGAAAGCCACGAGTCTGAAAAAGCGTGAATCGTCTCTCACCAAACTTTTACTAACACAAGATTAGCAAAAGGAGCCCAAAGGGTGCCTCGCTTGGTTCTGAACTGGCCTTTTCTAGTCTCGTCGTACGTGCTTGACGTCACTGCGTTCTTGGCGATCGGAAATTCCGACAACTTTGTGCGACCGTGTGTAGGCAAAACAAGTTTGAGCCAACATTCGTCGGAAAAAATCCGAGGATTTTGTTGTCGGAATGTCCGAACAAAGTCCGACCGTGTGTATGGGGCATAAGAGCGGTAAGGATGTGGAATTCCCTTCCACAGGCGGTGGTCTCAGCGAGGAGCATTGATAGCTTCAAGAAACTATTAGATAATCACCTGAATGACCGCAACATACAGGGATATGTAAGGTAATACTGACACATAATCACACACATAGGTTGGACTTGATGGACGTGTGTCTTTTTTCAACCTCACCTACTATGTAACTATGTAACTATGTAAAAATAACTAAAAGTGCTTGCTGCCAATAAACCAACCATAAACTAAAATTAAAGACAACATATTCCCCAAAAACAAGAACAAAAAAAGAAGGAAGCAAAGTGTGTGAATGCCTAAAGAGCTAGCAATGAAACATATTGCTGACAGTAGAACCAATAACCTTTTGGTTAAATGAAGAACTGTGAAAGCGGAGGGGGGGGGGGTTAAACAAAACCCATCACTACAATTTACAGAAGTAAAGCACAGTTTGGTAATTGTTCCTAAGCTTTTCCTATGCAGCTTGTCTGCTCTCCCTTTACTCTCGCTACAGAAACTTTTAATATACGGACACTGTGGCTGCTCTGAACCCCCCTACACAATTCAGGGGATATTTTATTTAAGAGCTTCTTTATTAGCCCTTCTAAGCTTTTTAAGTCTGCTGGCCATGGTTGAAAGGTGATGTACAGCATTAGTACATAGTACATTTAGACTGCAAAACTAATGTTGCGGCAAATCTGAACTCCCAAAAAAAGTTGGAAAAAAAATTTCCTTGGAATTAGGCTTTAAAATCTCAGCGTTGCAAGCAGGTTTTGGAGCTATATTAGGTGAATATCCAAACAATGCATCAAAATGTATGTAGCTGGTCAAATAATTTTTTTCTGGTCAAATTATTTAATTGATTTGCCTGTTATTCATTTTTAGCAATGCCAGAAAACTTATTCTTTTCAGCTTCCTGACTCGAAGAGGAAAAAACCCACGTCTGCCTAAACAGAAAGGAAACAGGAAATATAACCTAATCTAACACATTGTGGAATACCCAAGTGTGGCATATTTCTTCTCCATAAAGGCGTACGAGTGTGTTTGTAGGGAATGAATCAGGGAAATCAACCATGATCAACAAAATTAAAATGTATCATCATTATAAAAAAAAAAAAACACTAAAAAAATTCTATTAGACACCGTATGTCATAATTACAAAAAAAGGTTTTCCCTGTCTAGTCTTCATGTGTACAGCATCTGTGGTTTCCAGATTATAACATGAACGACAGGGTGGGGTTAAATTGTACAACAAGAAAAACCCACAATATTTGCTCAAACCAAAACATCAAAACACACAGGCAAGGTCAGCTAGAGACTTGTGTATTCATACACATATACATACGCTGCCCTGTTATGTAGCACCTTTATAATGCTTTCCTTGTTGACAACAAATTACTTCAGCAAAGTTGTTCATAGATTTGACAGTTACTATAGGCGTGTCTTTTTTTGATACTAAACACACTGTTCAATTTACATGTAGCAGATCCATGACTTGGTCCACGAATCTGATCCCAGGTTCTGATCCCTTAATGGAGCAAGCAGCCAGGGACAGGGTAATTTTAGCCACATGCATACAATCTCACTCAGTCCTCAGACAGTAATCAGGCAGATAGTGTCTTTGTTGTTGGTTGTATTGTTTTGTAGAACCGGGATAGGGATAGGAAAGAGCTTTGGGATGCCCAAAACAAAACAACTCGAATGAGGACACTGGGGGTCATTTACTAAGATGAATGCACTGCGCTGGTTCAGACCTTAATTGGTGCGCTGGATAGATCCTTAATTCAGCGTGTGAGCCGGCGCACACACGGAAGTACCTACACGCGAGAATGTTTCCAGAGCGATGGGATCGCGCTGGTTCTCGTCGAGGTACATCTCGCGCACGCTGCAATAGGAAAAACACATCTTCCTATTAAAGTAGCGTGAGAAAAACTGGCATAGGTTACCCCTCCGGGTGCATGGTAGGCCCTTCGGTCTGGTATGGATTGTAAGGGGATCCCCCTATGCTGAAAAAACGGACCCTTATCCGAGCACGCAGCCCAGCCGGTCAGGAAAGGGGGTGGGGACAAGCGAGCGCCCCCCCCCCCAAACTGTACCAGGCCGCATGCCCACAACATGGGGGATGGGTACTTTTGGGAAGGGGGCGCGCTGCGGGCCCCCCCCCACCCCAAAGTACATTGTCCCTATGTTGATGGGGAAAAGGGCCTCTTCCCGGCAACCCTGGCCGTTGGTTGTCGGGGTCTGTGGGTGGGGGGCTTATCAGAATCCAGGAGAAAAACTGGCATAGGTTACCCCTCCGGGTGCATGGTAGGCCCTTCGGTCTGGTATGGATTGTAAGGGGATCCCCCTATGCTGAAAAAACGGACCCTTATCCGAGCACGCAGCCCAGCCGGTCAGGAAAGGGGGTGGGGACGAGCGAGCGCCCCCCCCCCAAACCGTACCAGGCCGCATGCCCACAACATGGGGGATGGGTACTTTGGGGAAGGGGGGCGCGCTGCGGGCCCCCCCCACCCCAAAGTACATTGTCCCTATGTTGATGGGGAAAAGGGCCTCTTCCCGGCAACCCTGGCCGTTGGTTGTCGGGGTCTGTGGGTGGGGGGCTTATCAGAATCCAGGAGCCCCCTTTAATAAGGGGGCCCCCAGATCCCGGCCCCCCACCCTACGTGAATGAGTATGGGGTACATGGTACCCCTACCCAATCACCTGGGGGAGAAGTGTCAAGAAAAAAAACACACTACACAGAAGACGACGACATAGAAGAAGAAGATCGGGCCCCTGCTAGCAAAATAGCTGGAAGAAGATAGCGGGGGATCCGGAAGAGGATACCGGAGAAGAACCGGACAGCGGCAGAAGATCCGGACAGCGGCAGAAGATCGAGCCCCCACTAGCAAAAGAGCTGAAGAAGATAGCGGGGGAAGCCGGCAGAACATACCAGACAGCGGCAGAAGACCGGACCCCCGCTAGCAAAAGAGCTGAAGAAGATAGCGGGGGAAGCCGGCAGAAGATACTGGACAGCAGCAGAAGACCGGGCCCCCGCTAGCAAAAGAGCTGGAAGAAGATAGCGGGGGAGGCCGGCAGAAGATACCGGACACCGCGAGAAGAGGCCAGACAGCGGGGAGAAGAACCAGACACCGGGAGAAGATGCAGAGAGCGCGGAAGAAGACCCCCGAAGTCGGAAGAAGACCCCCGGAGCTGCCTAATAAATTACTTTAAAAACCTGTGTAGTGTGTTTTTTTCTTGACACTTTTTTTCCCTAGGTGAATGGGTAGGGGTACAATGTACCCCATAATCATTCACATAGGGTGGGGGGCCGGGATCTAAGGGCCCCCTTATTAAAGGGGGCTCCCGGATTCTGATAAGCCCCCCGCCCGCAGACCCCGACAACCAACGGCCAGGGTTGTCAGGAAGAGGCCCTTGTCCATAACAGACCGAAGGGCCTGGTATGATCTTGGAGGGGAACCCATGACGGTTTTTTATTGAAAATTTGGCGTGGAGTTCTCCCTCAAGGTTCATATCACTGCCTGGTATTGGCGGGGATCCAAGTCGGATCCCCGTGCTTGTCACTCATTGGGAAAGGGAAAAACATTTTTTCCTTTCCTGATGAGCGAGCCAGCTCGGCGCTGCTATCTGCAGCTGACACAGTGCACTGCGATTACCTGCGGTTATGTGCGGATAGGTGCGCTAAATCGCTCCTGGACGCGGTCAATTCTATTTTTTATATCCGCACAAAACCACATGTAATCAAAACGCAGTGTGTGAATAGGGCCATAGAAAAGCATTGTGTGTGTTTAGCTGCGGTAGAAAACGCTGCTAAAAGCACAATTCTATCCGTCCGTGTGAAAGGATAAGGCCCCTTTCACACTGGCGCGTTTTTCAGGCACTAAAAATAGCGCCTGAAAAACGCCCCAAAAGAAGTGGCTCCATTCACTCCAGTGTGAATCGGGCTTTCACACTGGAGCAGGGCACTTGCAGGACAGTAAGGCCCCTTTCACACTGGGGCAGTGGGGGCATCTGCGGTAAAGCGGCGCTATTTTTAGCACCGCTTTACTGTCCTTTTAGCGGCATTATTCGGCTGCTAGCTGGGCGGTTTTAACCCCCCTGCTAGCAGCGGAAAAGGTGTTAAATATACCTGCAAAACGCTGCTGGAGTGGCATTTTGCCGGCAGTATCACAGCGCTGCCCCATTCATTTCAATGGGGAGGACCGGTGAGTTCACCGCTCCAAAGAAACTGTTGGCAGGACTTTTTGTGAGGCCCTGCCAGCGCACCGCTCCAGTGTGAAACCCCTCACTGGAGTGAATGGAGCCGGTTCTTTAGGGCATTTTTCAGATGCTATTTTTAGCGCTGTAGCGCCTAAAAATACCCCAGTGTGAAAGGAGCCTAAAAAAAAAGCCTGCTAGTAGCACCTTTGAAATCAATGGGACAGCGCAGCTATACTGCCGGCAAAACACCGCTGCGGTGGCGTTTTGCGGGCAGACTTATATAAACCCCTTTTCGGCCACTAGCAGGGGTTAAAACTGCTAGCAGCCGAATACCGCCGTTAAAACGGCGCCAAAATTAGCGCCGTTTTACCGCTGACGCCCGCACAGCCCCAGTGTGAAAGGGGTCTAAGGCCCCTATCACACGGACGGACCTTTCAGGTCCACCTCGGACCTGCGGACCTGAACGGATACTCCATAGACCTCTATGGAGGGTCGGATGTCAGTGGTGACATGTCCGCTGACATCTGACCCACTCCAATTCGAAAAAGTGTAACGGAGGAAACACCTATTTTTCCATCCGTCTGCGGATCGGATCGGGTGACGACGGACTCTACGGTATAGAGGAGAGTGGCACTCTGACAGGTCCGTCCTTGCACAGTGTGCAGAGACAGACCTGTCATCTGCCTGCTCAGTGGGGATCCACTGAGCCATCCCCCACTGAGCAGAGCGGGCTCCATACATGGACACGTCCACGTGAAAGCATCCTAAGGTCAACGCCCTTTGTACAAAAATCCACGGGAAAGTTTGTACAAAGTCCTATCGTGTGTATGAGGCTTAAACACCATAAATTCAACTTTTCATATCTTTAAAGGTCACCATACACTGGCCAATCAGTTAGATCTTCCATAAATTAGATTCAGTGCAAGAGCCTGTTTGGTTTTCTACAATTAGAAGTAATTCTTACAGTGCATCTTCCTATTACCGCTTTAGCAGAATGCTCTCTTTCCACTATTTCAACCCCAAAGTTGCGTGATTTACAATGCGCTTTTTAGGCTTGTTTTCCACTATTGCAACTTGTCATGCCACTAGGGACTGAAAAGTTGCATCACAAGTTCTACCCCATGATTTACAATGAGTACCGTTCATATGTCTGCGACTTCAAGTCGCAGCAACTTCAAAGTAGTCCCTGCACTACTTTGGTCCCACTTTGATGCGACTTGAGGTCCATAGACCTCAAAAATACAGAGGCATTGCTTCAAGTTTTGGCAAAAAGTTGCGGGAAATTCGCGGCAAAAAACACGCAACTTTGGGTTTGCAATAGTGGAAACCGAGCCTCAATGCCATGTCATGCGACTAGTTCAAAACATCTGAGAAAAAGTCGCACTGAAGTTGGAACAAAGTAGTGCAAGAACTTTTTTTGGAGTTGCACCAATTAGAACGGGGGAACATTGAAATACATGTGTTTTGACTTGTCCTGCGACTTCACATGTGTCAAGTTGCACAACAACTCGCAGTAGTGGAAAGACAGCCTAAGGCCACTTGGGACTTAAAAGTTGCATCACAAGTTCTACCCCATGATTTACAATGAGTACCGTTCATATGTGTGCGACTTGCTTACGCCCATGCCGTATACACAGCGGGCACACATCTTTATTACAGAAATCCATATTTGGCATGGAAATTAACCACTTGCTTACTGGGCACTTAAAACCCCTGCTGTGCAGACCAATTTTCAGCGCTGATGCACTTTGAATGACAATTGCGCGGTCATACTTAGCCAAATGTTTGTTTTCTTAAAGTTCCCACAAATAGAGCATTCTTTTGGTGGTATTTGATCACCTCTGTGTTTTTTTTTCTTTTGTTCCAAAAAAAAGAAAAGACAGATTTTTAAAAATAATTTTGTATATTTTTGGATATTTTGATATTAAATTTTGCAAACAAGTAACTTGTCTCCTTCATTGATGTACGCTGATGAGGCGGCACTGATGGGCACTGATTGGTTACACTGATAGGGAGCACTACTTGGGACCACTGGTGGGCATTGATAGGTGGCACTGGCAGGTGGTACTGGTGGGCACATATGAGGCAGAATTGCCTCTTCAGGACCAATGTCCCTTGCACCTAAGCCGGTGATCAGCTTTTATTTTTATCCTAATGCTGTCAGCGTGAGGAGAAAAAATAAACAATTACCGAGCTTTAGTTTACATCATGTGATCAGCTGTCATTGGCTGACAGCTAATCGCATAGTAAAGGGCCGGGATCGGCCATTACTTCGATCTGTGATCACCCGAGTCTTAGTGACTCAGTGCGCCCTGCAGAGAGCACACAGGGAGCCCGTCCTATGACAGCCTCCCAGAAATTCAGGCCCACGCTGTGGCCGTTGTTTGGCTATAGCACAGACACCAAGTTGTTAATAGAAAAACAGATGCAAATTTCTAGGACTGGCCAAAAATCATGTTTAGAGTCAAAGGCAACTGATGACTTTCTATTAAAGGTCTAAATGGGCCATTAACATGCATAGGGTTGCCACCTGTCCAGGATTCACCTGGACAGTTCGGGTTTGGAATCATGCGTCCAGGTTTCAGACTGCCTGAAACCCGGACACATTATTTAGACTGGACTATGGCTTCCCAGCAGGGTTGCTGACTGCAGTTGTCTAAGCTGAGAGTGTCTGTTACACTCTTTACCACTGCCCAAAGCCAACACTAACAACCCCCCCAACACACACACAGACAGGAGAGGAGAGAGGGCGCGATCTGCGCCTCTTCCCACCACCCCTCCTGAACTGTACCAGGCCACATGCCCTCAACATTGGGAGGGTGCTTTGGGGTCCCCCGCAAAGCACCTTGTCCCCATGTTGATGAGGACAAGGGCCTCATCCCCACAACCCTTGCCCGGTGGTTGTGGGGGTCTGCGGGCAGGGGGCTTATCGGAATCTGGAAGCCCCCTTTAACAAAGGGACCCCCAGATCCCGGCCCTCCCCCCTGTGCGAAATGGTAAGGGGGTACAAAAGTACCCCTACCATTTCACAAAAAAAGTGTCAAAAATTTTAAAAATGACAAGAGACAGTTTTTGACAATTCCTTTATTTAAAGTCATCTTCTTTCCATCTTCTTTCTTCTATCTTCTATCTCCTTCTATCTTCTATCTCCCTGTTAGCTGAAATGCCATACAGGGAGATCAGTACTTGCAACTGTCCCTCCCGCCGTACCGATCATCCCTGTCTGTACCCTGTGTCCTCCTCCGGGCCCCCTTCCGTGTCCTCCTCTTCCTCCGGGCTCCGACCCCACTCTGTATCCTCCTCCTCCGGCCCCCCTGTTGTGTTCCTCCTCCGCTCTCCCCCTCGTCCCCCCGCAGCCGGCTTCCCTCCTCTCCCACCAGCTGCTGTGGGGGATTTGTCAGGATGGTGAGCGGAGGAAGGGGTCAGTAAATATGTCATTTACTGGCCTCTTCCTTTTCTGAATTGGGCACACTGAGCAAGTGCTAATGATCGCTCCTGTTCCCTCTGATAACTGAACAGAATAACCTGAGTTTACTCTGCTTCAGTTTATGAATGGAGAGGAGCCTCTGTGTCCTGTCCATTCATCTTCAATGCTGAGGCTACAGCGAAAATGGAGATGGAGAATCTGTGTCCTCAGTCCCGTTCTCTGTTTCAAAGGTGAAATGTCAGGGGTCTGTCTAGACCCCTGATATCTCACCAAAGCCCCCCAACAGGGCTGATAAAAAAAGAATACAATAAATAGGAAAAAAACTAAATTTTAAAAAAATATTATAAGATAAAAAAACTACTAACTCCATCCCCTTCCCCGTCCTACCAACAACTTTCCACTGCCCCAGCCCCCCCAAAAAAGAGCATTGTGAAAAAAAAATGTAATTGTAAGAAAAATAAATACATACAAATAAAAAACTACTGACACCATCCAGTTCCCTACTTACACTGTCCACTGGCCCATACCTCCACCCCCTTCCACACAAGTACTTTGAAAAAAATATTAAAAAAATTATTTGTAGAAAAGAATAATAAAACAAAATAGTAAACAAAAATAGATAATAAAATAATAAAAACAAAAAACTACTGACGCTGTCCACAACCTCCCTCCAAATCATTGTGAAAAAAAATACAAAAAAACACACTAATAAATTGTAAACAAATAATTAAAAAAATTCTGATACTGTCCATTGCTATACTGACACCATCCACTAGCATCCAAAAGCATTTTGAAAAACTTAAAAAAATTAAAAACACAAAAAAAACTTAGGTTGTAAAAAAATTATTTAAAAAGATAAAATAGTAAAAATAAAAAACGACTGCCACCATCCACTGCCCTACTGACACCATCCTGCACATACTACCCACCGCTGCACACTCTGCTTTCCTCACCTGCACATTCTACCCACCGCCATACACTCCACACTCCTCTCCTGCACATACTATCCACCTCCATAGATTCCGCACAACTCTCCTGCACATACTGTGCTACCCACCGCCACACACTCTGCATTCCTCTCCTGCACATACTACCCGCCAGCATACACTACGCACTCCTCTCCTGCAAATACTACTCACCTCCATACACTCCGCACCCCTCTACTGCACACACTACCCACTGCCATACACTCCACACCCCTCTTCTGCACATACTACCCACCGCTGTACACTCTGCACTGTACATTTCCTATTTAACATTATCGCATTTTGCACTATATAAATCATCTCAGACTCTATTAAACCACACCCTATTTAAACCACACCCATCATTCATTGCAATATAAGCCACTCCCATGGTTCACTTTTTCTTTATCAGTGACTAGGGCCCACTTTTTATCTTGCACACAGGCCCACAGATTTCATGATAAGCCCTTGCTTGAACCCTTCACTCTGTGCAGTGTGTGCAACACTCCTAACAACTTCACTCTGTGTGCTGGAAGTACAGTGGTCAGGAGTGTGCAATGTATGGCACAGTATACAATGTGTAGTGGCCAGGAGTATGTAATGTATAGAGTATATACATACCCCTGACCACTGTAGTATGCACGTAGTGTGGTATTTCACATTCTTATGGCTGCACTCTATACATTACATTAAAAAAATTGACCAGTATCAGGGCAGTTTTACATAGCAAGGATAGGCCAAAATGAATAGACACAAAAAGCACAGGCTGGGGTTTTACTACAAGATTTAGGACAATGCAGAGGACACAGCAGTGTAAAATTATCCAGAAGTAGAACAGTTTTAATCAGGGATAATATGCCTAACTTCTGTATGGCTAACTTAACTTTTGTATGGAGGTGTGGTGAATGTGAGTGATAAGTACTCTGCTCGTGATTCTGTACCTATCTGCCTGGCTGTTACCAAATCTGCAGATACATTTTCTGAGACTGCGAACCTCGAACCCACACGATTTGTCTAAAACTTATGATGGTGGTGAACAAAAAAACCCCATCCTTACCCCTAACTCTCTACACTCTGCGCATAATGTACCCCCGATGCCTGCACTGCTCATTACAAGTAAATGACAATACAATAATGGTGCTCTACAGCTCTAGGAGTGGATATGGGCTGTGGACAGTAGGAAACAACTGAGTGTCTCTGAATGTCTCTGACGGACAGTCTATGTGATGAACTGTGGACTTGTAGATGGCTGCAGCCTCAGAGAAGAGCTAGAAGGAGACTCTGCAGATATAGAAGAGAAGAGAGAGAAGAAGAGAGAGCAGCGCAGTTGCAATAGAAAACGGATATTGAAGTAAGGCAGCAACAGTTCACAATGTCCTGGTGAAACAGTTACCTAGCCGGGCACACTCACAGTTTCCAATTAAGTAAGTAGGTTCCAGCTGAAACAACAGCATCTGTTGAGAGGGGAAAGAATACTGCCTGGCTGTTTCGTGTCCAATTAGAAAGGTATCAAGAGAGATGCAGCCCTACATTTTCCCTCCTCGTTGGGTACCTCTCTCTAAAGCTAGTACTGTCCCTAATAGACGGGGTCTACCCACTTACATAAAGCACGCCAAACCCAGAGCCCAGGGACTTAAATAGACTCTGCCACACCTAATATGGCCACCAGAGTCACATGGGCGGCCAGCATTCAATCGGATCGCTGCCCCAGTGACTCAGGAAACCATAGAGGAATCATGTTCCTTATGACTTCATCTTCCCCTGCATTGCCGCTTTGGTTGACCACAACCTGCAGTGGAGCCAGCAAACTGTGCCTGCCTACACTTGCCATGCATCAGGAGACACGAAAGACACGAGCAGCTCATGAAAAATACCTCTTTGCAGCAAAGACCTGCAATCCTCCCCCTCACTCCTCCCCTTATACCTCTCCTTCTACTCCACAAGAATCGCCTTCTGCATTCAGTTTAACATGTGCAGCCTCATGGGTTGGAAGTCTCACAAGGGGGTTGAGAGGCTTACCTTACAGCACATCAAGTGGGGAAGAGGGTCAGCATGTTAACACACCTGGGGACTAAGTGTAGGCTTAAACTACATTGTTATGCTTTCACCCCCATTCCCAGCATCTCAACGCTGGCCTGAAAAAAGTGCTGACTTTTCATACAGGTGATTCCATTCCAAGTCGTGGAGTCTGCCCGTTACCTTGATGTTGTGCCCTGTACCTCACTACAGTGGCAGGTACTTAGCATCCATTTTTTCACCCAGAAGTTCATTTCTGTCTTTCACTAGCATGTGGAAGGTAAAGATTCTGTGTCGCTGGACCATGCAGTCCACAGACATGTGGTCCAGCAAGCAATGGCAGGGATGTCACTGTGCATTGGGTAAATTTGCTAGTGACTGGGAAGAGTGGAGACAAACCACTGAAGGTAGTTGTGCAGCCCTGTGTCCTGTGCCTTGGTGACGGTGAAAGCTCAGTCACCTCTACCTCCTCTTCCTCAGTAGCCTATTGCGGTTAGTTGTCAGTTGTCAGAACCACCACAGTTCCCTCACACAACTGAGAGTCTATGCAACCCTTTGCAGCTGGTAACCCAGGGGGACTGTAGCCACCTTGGGACAGAGATTCTCTCAGGTTTTAAAGTGGTTGTACAGGCAGAAGGTTTTTTACCTTACTGCATTATGCAGTAAGGATAAAACCTTTTGCATGCAGCTCCTCCCCCCCTCGATCCAATGATGTGCACAAGAGCAGAGGCTCTCTCCCTCCTCATTGGTTTACATACAGCAGCAGGAGCCATCGGCTACTTTCAGTCACAGCCAGTGATGTGTCTTATGGACACACAGAACACACAGAACAGTGCTCGGGACCGAGTATGCACAAATGCCTCCATAGCAAGTGGCTTGCTATGGAGGCATTCGGAAGGGGGAAGGAGCCAGGAGAGCCAACAAGGGACCCAACAAGAGGAGGATCTGGACTGTTCTGTGCAAAACTGTGGCACGGAGCAGGGAAGTATAACATGTTTGTTATTTTATTGAAAATGGCTGACCCCATGCCATCTTGTGCCAGGCAAGGTCATATGACAAGAGCATCAACCTGCTGTCCCCCTTTTGGAAGGGAATTTTCACACATTGCTGGTGAAATAGTTACTGGTTAGTTACTCTGGCCTCAGGATGTAATACAGTAGACCAGAATAGTGTGGTCATATACAGTGAGTGTTCACCTGACCGAAATGCAGCTGCCTGCCAGCTGCCTGAAATGTGATACACCCATGCACTGAACTCAATGATGGCAATGTTGCAGTGGCTGCACCTGCTGCGGGTTAATTAGTATATGTGCAAGTACAGGACAAGGACAGGCTCTGAGATTTGGATTTCTTTCATCACTTGAGTGGCTCCTGATTCAGGACAAGTGATCCATTTTGTCACTATTCAAGGAAATAAGCAGAATTATGAGATGCAATGATGCAGTAATTAGTTACACAATTCCTCAGGTTTTCCTGCTGATGTATAAGTGGTCTCAGGTCCAACAGGATCCCTTTAGAATTGACTACATCCCTGTGAGACAGAGACAGCTGCAGGCAGAGGAGAAGTATGAGGAGGAAAAGGAGGGTGGGATGCCAGTGGTGAGGAGGAGAACAAGGGACAGGGTTCCACTGTTGTCCACAGAGGACCTCTGTTGCAGGCAATTTGTGTCAAATGTCCACGTTAAAATGCATGCGGAAAGAAGTCAGGATTCATTCCATAAAGGAGAGGGACCATTAATATCTGGTTACTTTTTTGGAACACTGATACAATGGGGAAATGGCAGATTTCGTCCTGCCATCCAAGAGGGAGCAATAAAAAGGTGCCACTTGGAAGAGATGCCGTGGAAGAACTTTTTGGCTGCTTTTCCAGAAAGTGGCAGGGTCCCCTTTCATGGCCAATGTGCTTCTAATCCTCAGTGCTTTTAGTGGCTGTCCCAGCAAAACCTTTTAAGTAATTTTTTAGCTAACAGACCTTGCTGCTGACGGTAGTCACAGGCAATGCCTAAACCATATAACCTCAGATTACCTGGGGTAAAGGGCAGATCTCTCTGTGGATAGGGATGGAGTAATTTTCTCAGTGTCCTTTCCTAGAGGAAATTCAGTGCAGTGATCAGTTTCATGACAAATCATCCTATCCCCTGACAGAGTTGACCTGCTAACTTTTATAAAAAATTAAACAGCCCTTGTCATGGAGAGTTTGGCTATACATAACCAAACTCACCTGCGCTATTCGCGCCCCTTCACCATAATGGTATGATGCAGCCTTTTGATCCCATATCTCCCCTGGTTCCCCATTCCCCAGTAAGCAGACATTACCACATTCTTACGTCCTCATCTCAGCATGACTGCCTTTCTTAGCAGTCCCCCTTGCTTTTATTTCCAACATCACAAAAGCTATGACAAACAGGAAGCAATGGCTACAAGAGCCAATCACTCCCTCAATACATAATGACATCACAGGAAATGACCATATAAGGATGTAACACAGGATATAGGGCATATACAACAATGACTAGGGAAGTCTTATGGGTGTGTCTGGGGCAGCGTGCACAATCTCTAGCCCTCTGTCTCTGATCACAGGAAGCCAGACTATGAACACCTCCCCCAACCACAGCGCTTCAAAGAATCCCGTTCTTATCGTTTGTTTGTGAATCCTTATTCTACGTTGTTCCAGAGAACAACGCATACCCGGACTATTCTACTGTCCTTGTGGACGAGAGATTATCGGCAGGTGTACACTCATGGGGTCACAAATATGTTGATCAGGCACACAGGGGCAACACGAGCGCACACTGATTAAACAGATAATGTCTTTGCAGAGCGAACACACCCCCACCAGACGATCATTCTGCGCATGGCACAGGGGCCTTTAGCTGGCGGACATGTCCCCACTCCGCAAACACTTCTCTACATCCCCAAGGAGCTTTTCACTACCAAACGGATCTCAACCAGCGTCAGTCTGCCCCAGTCAGCTCTTTAGAGCGGGCTGCGAGAGAACGAACACTGGGAGACTCTTATGACAATACATTAAAATACATCTTCATAAAATTGTCCACAACACCCTGGATCATAAATGAGTACAAAACTCCTCCAGCTGATGCTAACAACTACATTTTTCATTGAAATCTGGCCCCCAAACAATGATTATACTTTAAACAACTACCATCCTCTGCCACTGCTGCTGACCTGCCCCTATTACCACCTCGTGCCAACAATATTAACTCCTTCCACCTCTGATGGCCTGCCACCAATACCAATTCCTGCCACCATTACCAGCTCCTTTCACTGCTGCTGGCCTGACATTATTTTGAGCCTCTGGCACCATTGCTGGTCTGCCACCATTCCTGTTTACCTCAACCATTACTAATGTCTTCCACTTGCATTGCACCGATACTATACTTGTACTCGTGAAAATGCTCCGATACCTTCGATTCACATATGTGCGGACCAGTTCGCAGTGTGATTTCAAAGCCCAGCATGGTGCAATTTTGTTCAGCGGTTCAGGTGCGATTCCAATTCGCATTGCAATGTATGAGAACAGGGTGTAAAAACTCACTGAAATGTACTGTACATGAAAACTGATGTGAAAGTGATGAAAAAAAGGATGACTATCCAAGTCAAATCTGTGCGGTTTTCCCATCAGTTTTCATGCATGTATAATGTGAACAAGCCCTAAAAATGCTGTCACAAGACACTAAAAATAGGTAACTGTAATTGGTATCAGTGAGTACTTGAGAATGGTCTTAAGAAACTGGTATTGGTGCCTCCCAATCTTCCACCATTGCTGACCTGCCACCATTACCATCCCCTGCAACCATAACCAGCACTTTCTACCGCTTTTGGCCTGCCACCATTATCAGCTCCTTCCACCATTAGCAACTCCTTCTACCACTGCTAGCCTGCCACCATTACCAGCTCCAGCCATTATTGCCAGCTCTTTACACTGCTGCTGGCCTGCCACCATTACCATCTCCTGCCACCATTGACAACTCCTTCCACTGCTGCTGGCCTACCACCATTTTCACCTCCTGCAACCACTGCTGGCTTTTCATGATTTCTCATGCTGCCTCTACTGGCCTATTCTAGTGCTCCAGTAGCGTAAATATCCCACATATATTTTTCCGCAAACGTGCCTCAGCTGCAAAGTTTGTAATTTTTTATAAATTCTGTATTGCGCCTCAAAATTTCTAGCGAACCTATTCTGGTGATCGGGTATGTAAAGGTGTCATAGATAATGTTTCTGCAGCTGGACTTCAGCTGAAAAATTTACAGTGTTTGCTGCAGAGTAAATCATGTAGATCAGGATAAATCACGCTCTGTTCCTTTTAGTTCATGGCCTATTTCACTGCTCCTACAAACAAAAATATTTTTGGCCATTATCTCTCTGAAATAGTGCATGCTACTTGTGATTTCTTTAAATTAAAATCTGCCTGATCTCTTCCTGGTAAACTGTAGTCTATTTAAAGTTAAGTTATGACTAAGGCTTCATAGGCTGAAACACGTCAACTGATGTATCTGTGGTTGTGGACTGTGGTTTTTGAATAAAGATTATTGATGATGATGATGATTTTTTAAGAGCAACCTTTGGTGTGCGGATCATCTTTCTATATATGCATTCAGTGAAACAGCTGTGGATCGGGCACCCAGGAGCTCTTTTCATCAGTATATTATATGGGTAGTAGCACTGTTGCTTCTGTTTGAGTCTAGTAAAAGTGCATAAATACTGGTGATGGAGTCAGTGCAATATGTTGCTAGGCTTCCTGTTCAAAATGAGGCCTACTCCAAGTGTTTAAAGCTAAAGTTTAGTGATTTTTTTTTAAACCCAAAATGTAATATATTGCAGCTTACCAATAATTAGATGTGGTGGCTGCGTTTGTTCATTTTTACGTGGCAATTCAGCCAGTAACACACCTCCTGTATTAGCGTGCTCCCACAGGGGCACCTTTGGATAGCAGCATTGTTAATCTGGGGGGAGGGTAGTGTTAGATGCGCTAACAGATTTACATTCACTAACAAACTGAACAAATCTCCAGCCCATACCTTTTAATCAGTTACAATAAAGGTTTTTGTTTTCTTTTGGGATAAAGATTGTACATGAATAAATAAAAGCTGATCATTGTAATCACCCGTCAGTGGTAAATGGTTTGCCTCAACCCACTAACTGTTACATCTGCTAGAAAGCTTGTTCTGTTGAAGAACAGCAGACTAACTGGCCAGATCATCAGGTGAAAATAAGTGAAAGAAAGCCTAAAAAAAGAAAAATAATGCAGCCATCACATCTAAGAACTGGTAAGCTGCGATATAATAAAAGTTTTCTTTTGAGTTTAATACTGCTTTAAATCAGCACCAGGGACAGTACTTACATGAATAACAAGTGCTGGTGGCTGCTGTGTTCTTTCAAATCTTCCACCCCCTGCACCAAGGACACCCCCAGAGCTGTGATCTTCCAGTACTGCAGGGGTTAATATGAGCAGCTTCACCTGCCACAGGCACTTGTCAAAGGTGCTGACTATGCCTGCCTTTTCCTCCCCCCTGCTTCATTCAAAGAAGCTGTACTATCAGTTCCCTCAATGAAAAGCGCTCTGTGAATGGGGGAGGCAGACCTTTCATTAAAAAAAATACCATTTAGGGGGGAGAGGTTACTGCAACGAAAAGTGCTCTATGAATGCAGGATGGATATCCTGCATTTATAGAGCGCTTTTCATTGCAGTAACCTCTCCCTCCTAAATGGAATTTTTTCAAATATATTTTTGCATTGGTACATGTCCCCCAATGCAGTGCCCATGATCCCATGCCCTTTGTTTGACAATCACTTGTGTATTTGCATTAAAAATGGCCAGAATGAATTTTCAAGATTCCCTTGCCCCCTCCCCATTGGCTTCAGTGAGGTTTGAATTAAAGTCCTCTATTTCCATATTCTATGTTGCATTTGTTGAACGTTCTCCAAATCAAACCAAGGTCAATTCGTTCATCCGTATTGACCAAGCCCACAATTAACTAGAGCACAATAAGCATGAGACCTCATTCTTCTCTTCACGGTGCCGCAGGTGTTTCACAATCCTAGCAACACCTCCAGTAAACTGAACAGACTTCCTGACTTTAGGTGTACAGTAACAGTGTGTGCTAGGATACCAAATGCTGATATTCAGCAAAAGCAGGTGTGACGTGATCTGTGTAGCTGTACAAAGAAGATTGGAGGCAAACTAAGTGCAATTATATGACAATTTATTAACAGAGCAAAAAACATCCAACGCCACAAGCAATAGTGAAACACATGACAAGTAAAACATACTGAAAATTACCTGACAAACAAAGCAACTATAATATGCTACAGTATATAAAAGCAAGGGGAGAGATTATGTAAAGTGAGATCAGGCAGGAGGTGCAAGAAATAGCAGTTGAGATGTGTCAGGAAGGGGGCCAGAGCAGGGATCCGGATATAAAGGGACCAGGTAGAGACAGCAGGATCAGGGTAATGGGTACAAGGCACCAAGCTCCAGGATGTATAATACACAGTGCAAAAAACCAAGGCACTGTGAAAAACAAGAGGAGGGGCTAAATACCCTCCCAGCAGCCATCATTATGGGCAGTCTAAGGCTGGCCATACATGGATTTGTTTATTTTCAATCATTCAGTGGGTTGATCGAAAAAGACTGCATAGACGCCCCCATCCACACAAGCAAGGTGGATGGAGGAATCCCCCCTGCCTTGTTATTGTATTCTGACAGCAGGGGCACTTCCCCTGTCAGAATACACTGATCAGTTACACTATGTAACTATGTAACTATCAGCGCTGCAGCTTAAAGTGAAATTTTCCAACAAGCTGTCTCCCAAACAATCAATACATCCACTTCTCTGGAACAGGAATGCTCATAGATACATCCCTTCTGAACCAGCCAAATTCCAATCCATCTATGACCAGCTTAATTCATGAAACTTGCTGCATGCTGGGGGACACCCACTGGTGGACATCAGAACTGCACCTTTTAAGTCTGAGGACAATAGTGCCACCAGCAGGTGCGCTGGTTCCTGATAATTCCCCCCCCCCCCTTAAATAGCGGTCTAAGGACAGTCTTTGAGAAGTTATTGGTAAAGGACAAATCAGTAGTCCTCATCCTTGCACTTCTTGCAGATGCCCCTTTAATGTGGTACAAAAAGTTAACAAGAAATCTTGATTCCATACATGTGCAATGAGAAGACTCCCCACATCTCTTCCTGCACAGACAAGTTGTGTTCCCTGCCTCCAGGATTTGGTAACAGTTTCATGCCAGCAGGGTCTGGCAACAGGCTAGGTTCCCTACCAGTGGCATGCTCCACCGACAATATTCTCCACCACACATAAAACTTGATTTCCCAAGTCTATTAAAGCAGCAGGCATCCCAACACTGGGATACCATGGATCATTAGAAGAAGATTCAAATTTGAAACACACTGTTCAGAGGCTGGTGCAGTAGCAAGTTGATCTGGAGTTGTAAAAAGGTCCAACTGTGTAGAGGTTGGAACTGCTCAGGCTCGGCTGAACAATGGTTGAGGCAGGAGCGGACAGTGACAGAATTGTGTGTGTTAGAAAAAACTTTTGTTTGTTTTTTTGGTTTGGACACTGGAGTCCTGTAAGTGATCACAGAGGTCCAATCAAGTTGTTCTGTTGGCAGGAAAGTTGTAACAACAGTGAGAAGCTAAGGGGGAAAGTAACAGCGGTTGCTTTGTGTCCTGTGAGAAGAGGGAGAGTGGAGAGTGGTGCTGCAGACAGGAAAGTGCTGGATCGAGGGAGGACAGGGGGAATGTGGGGGTGGGAACAAGTAGTGGGAAATGTTTTACCTTAATGCAGGGAATGCATTAGGGTTAAAAATGTCTTGACTAAAGAACCACTTTAATTGTATCCTGGATGTGTCAATAGTGCACGTCCAGGATACAATGAGTATATGGTGCCAGTATTGCTCCACGTGTTCTCTGGAATAGCTCTTTGATTAGTTGAGGACACTAGCTGTACCACACATGCCTCAAAAAGTCATAAAAATACACAGGATGCATGTACAGTAGCATGACTAGCCCTTCTGCCCCTCTGCTGACCCCTCCTGCCTAAAAACCCTAGTTTTTCGTAATCCCGCCTACCTAATTTTGATGCTTTAATGCTAGAAATTTGACTAGCACACTCAAGCTAACTAAACACACTTCTACTCTATAAAGCTTTAACCTTGGCGACCCCTGGAACACCCCAACTCTCGCTGCCCCTTACATATCCCTCGGTCTTTTCCACATTTAGTTCCATCTTTCCCTTTATTTAATTCTAAATGTTTGCAATATCCCTCTTAACCATTTTAGTTTTTATAGCCAAAAATTGGCTACAGAGTGGTACTATAGTTCTGAGAGGGCGTCCATAGACAAATTCCCAGAACCCTACCCCCTACGGCGTGCATCAGGCACGATCTGTGACCGCTGTGTCAGAAGGACACAGCGATCACAGATCTGGGGCAAGGGCCAATCACAGCGGCCCTTTACCATGTGATCAGCTGTGTCCAATCACAGCTGATCACATGTTAACATACTTGCTAGTTATCGGCAGTCCTTTGCTCACGCGCTTTGTCTGTGTGATGAAAGGAGAGTGCCAATAGCCAGAAAGGCTTTTAGCACACTGTTTACACTGATTATCAGTGAAGTCCCATCAGTGCAACTTATCAGTGCCCTTCAGTGAAGAAGAAAAATGACTTATTTGCAAGCTTGTATAACAGAAACATGTTTTTTTCAAAATTTTCGGTCTTTTTTTGTTGGTTTAGCAAAAAAAAACAAAAAACGGTGGTGATTAAATACCACCAAATGAAAGCTGTCTAAAAAAAATGATATAAATTTAATTTTTGTACAGTGTTGCATGACCGCATAATTGACATTCAAAATGCGACAGTACTGAAAGCTGAAAATTGGCCTGGGCAGGAAGGGAGTGAAAGTGCCCAGTATTGAAATGGTTAACCTCACAAAATTTGCTCAGTGATATACAGTCAGGTCCATAAATATTGGGACATCGACACAATCGACACACAAATCTTTTTGTCTCTATACACCACCACAATGGATTTGAAATGAAACAAATAAGATGTTCTTTAACTGCAGACTTTCAGCTTTAATTTGAGGGTATTTACATCCAAATCAGGTGAACGGTGTAGGAATTACAACAGTTTGTATATGTGCCTCCCACTTTTTAAGGGACCAAAAGTAATGGGACAATTGGCTACTCAGCTGTTCCATGGCCAGGTGTGTGTTATTCCCTCATTATCCTATTTACAAGGAGCAGATAAAAGGTCCAGAGTTAATTTCAAGTGTGCCATTTGCATTTTGATTCTGTTGCTGTCAACTCTCAATATGAGATCCAAAGAGCTGTCACTATCAGTGAAGCAAGCCATCATTAGGCTGAAAAAAAACAAAACAAACCCATTAGAGAGATAGCAAAAACATTAGGTTTGGCCAAATCAATTGTTTGGAACATCCTTAAAAAGAAAGAATGCACCGGTGAGCTCAGCAACACCAAAAGACCCGGAAGACCACAGAAAACAACTGTGGTGGATGACCGAAGAATTCTTTCCCTGGTGAAGAAAACACCCTTCACAACAGTTGGCCAGATCAAGAACACTCTCCAGGAGGTAGGTGTATGTGTGTCAAAGTCAACAATCAAGAGAAGACTTCACCAGAGTGAATACAGAGGGTTCACCACAAGATGTAAACCATTGGTGAGCCTCAAAAACAGGAAGACCAGATTAGAGTTTGCCAAACATCTAAAAAAGCCTTCACAGTTCTGGAACAACATCCTATGGACAGATGAGACCAAGATCAACTTGTACCAGAGTGATGGGAAGAGAAGAGTATGGAGAAGGAAAGGAACTGCTCATGATCCAAAGCATACCACCTCATGAGCGAAGCATGGTGGTGGTAGTGTCATGGCATGGGCATGTATGGCTGCCAATAGAACTGGTTCTCTTGTATTTATTGATGTTGTGACTGCTGACAAAAGCAGCAGGATGAATTCTGAAGTGTTTTGGGCAATATTATCTGCTCATGTTCAGCAAATTGCTTCAGAACTCATTGGACGGCGCTTCACAGTACAGATGGACAATGACCCGAAGCATACTGCGAAAGCAACCAAAGAGTTTAAGGGAAGGAAGTGGAATGTTATGCAATGGCCAAGTCAATCACCTGACCTGAATCCGATTGAGCATGCATTTCACTTGCTGAAGACAAAACTGAAGGGACAATGCCCCAAAAACAAGCAGGAACTGAAGACAGTTGCAGTAGAGGCCTGGCAGAGCATGGCCAGGGATTAAACCCAGCGTCTGGTGATGTCTATGCGTTCCAGACTTCAGGCTGTAATTGACTGCAAAGGATTTGCAACCAAGTATTAAAAAGTGAAAGTTTCATGGATGATTGTAAATCTGTTTTATTACTTTTGGTCCCTTAAAAAGTGGGAGGCACATATACAAACTGTTGTAATTCTTACACTGTTCAAATTAAAGCTGAAAGTCTGCCGTTAAAGCTCATCTTGTTCATCTCATTTCAAATCCATTGTGGTGGTGTATAGAGCCAAAAAGATTAGAATTGTGTCGATGTCCCAATATATATGGACCTGACTGTAGTGGAATTGAAAGGCACATAGGCTTTTGTATGGTTACAGTGCCGACCTAAAACTGTATTGATTGTTTACCTGGATGCACTATCTACTACAAAATTGCTTCCACTCTAAATTCTTCTGGATTACTATTATTTGAGCAAATTGTAACCAAACACTTCAATAAACATTTTGAACAACAAAACTACGTAAGTAGTTAATTTTTACCCTGCGTATGCAGGATAGGTAGGAGGAGGAGGAGGGAGGGAATGTTTTTAGGAAAATTTAGTGTTAGGCTTGAATTCTACAAGAAGTATGGCTAAAGCTTTTTTGGCCACACTTCTCTGGTGGGTCACAGGAGTACACTTACTTTTGCTCTCCGATGACCCAGAATCAGCCGATAGAAAGCTAAAACCTACTGTCAGCTGATGCCACAGAGCCGCTGCAGGCTCTAAATTCTAAAAGGATACCTCCCTATTGTCAGGATCCACCCAGATGCCTGATCGACAGCTGACTCTGGCTCTCAGTGTGTGGCCGAGAGTTGAAATCAGCTGCAACAGCCCCCTCTCTATCCCAAAGAGTGAACGTTGGAGGGGCAGATCAAAGAGCAGTGATTACTCAGTTCTCGGGCTTAGAGCGCGCGGGGGGGGGGGGGGGGGGGGTTACAGCTGTAGCAACACAGTGATGCTGCAGCATAGAGGCGACTATAGATGTTTGCAGGGCCGTCTTTAATATTGACTGGACCCTGGGCAAACATTTTCATGGGCCCCCCTCTTCCATGCCATTTCGCTCGCCACATGCTTTCAGACATACAATAGCAGCTAGACTCAAAATCAGTTTACTGAAAAAGATCAGGCAGCAATTGCGATTGGTTGCCAGAGGTTACAGTGTATCATTACCGCTCACTGACTGGCTGCTAGAGGTTACAGCACACATTATGACTCACTGATTGTTTGCTTGAGGTTACAGCACATGACTTCTGCTTGTTGATTGGTTGCTAGAGATTACTGTACATCAATACTGCTCACTGATTGATTGCTAGACATCTATACCACTCACAAATTGGTTGCTAGAGGTTACTGCACATTATTACTGCTCATTGATTGGTTCCTAGAGGTTACTGCATATCCTTACCGCTCAATGATTGGTTGCAAGAGGTTAGTGCACAGCATTACTGCTCACTGATTGGTTGCTAAAGGTTACAGCACATCATCCCCTCACTGCCTGCACACCATGAACTGAGGAGATGAGGGGGTCCATCAATAGACAGAAAACTTCTGGGAATCCTAGGACTCTTGGGATCAGTGGCAATGCTGGGGGGTCGATGGGATCAGTGGCAGTGGTAGGGGGATGAGATTAATTAGGAGGCAGTACACTGTGACAAATTCTGAATCATGTAGAGCAAAGCTGGAAATCTTTGGCAAGTTTATAGTGAGGGATTCTACCAATGTAATGGGGAATTTACAGTGACCACCAATGTGAGGGGGGATTTACACCGACCATGAATGTGAGGGGGGATTTGCACTGACCACCATGTATCTGGGGAATTTAATCCACCCACCAATAGAAAAGAGGGATTTCTACGCTAACACCAATGTAATAAGAGCATTTACACCAACCACCGGTGTAAGGGGAAATATACAATGACCTCCATGTAAGCGGGAATTTACACTGACAACCATTGTCGAGGAGATTTGTACTGACCACCAATGTAAGGTGACAATGCTACACCGACCACCAATGTTAGGAGGGATTTACCCTGAACACCAATGTAAAGGGGGATTTACACTGACTACCAGTGTAAGGGCAATTCCGCACTTACCACCAATGTAAAGGGAAATGTACACTGATCACCAATGTTATGAAGAATTTACACTGTCAGCCAAAGTAATGGGGGAATTTACATCAACAGCCAATAAAGGGGGATTTCTACACTGGCCACCAATATAAGGGGGATTTACACACACCACCAATTTAAAGGGGGCTTCTACATGGACCACCAATGTAAGGGAGGATTCAAATCTGACCACAAATGCAAGTTTGGATTTTTTAACGATTACCAATATAATGAGAAGTTTCTACACTGGCCACTAATGTAATGGTGATTTACTCTGATCATTAACCACTTCAATACCAGGCACTTAGACACCTTCCTGCCCAAGCCAATTTTCAGCTTTCGGCGCTGTCGCAATTTGAATGACAATTGCGCGGTCATGCTACACTGTACCCAAACAAATTTTTTATCATTTTGTTCCCACAAATAGAGCTTTCTTTTGGTGGTATTTGATCACCTCTGGGATTTTTATTTTTTGCGCAACAAATAAAAAAAGACCGAAAATTTTGAAAAAAAGAAAAAAACAAGTTTTTTTTTGTTTCTGTTAATTTTTTTTGTAAATAAGTAAGTTTTCTCCTTCAATGATGGGCACTGATATGGCTGCACTGACGGGCACTGATAAGGCGCCACTGATGGGTGGCACTGTATGCGGCACTCATAGGCGGCACTGATGGGTACTTATTGGTGGCACTGATAGGTGGCACGGATAGGCACTGATAGGTGGGCACTGATAGGTGGGCACTGATGGGTTGCACTGATGTCACTGATGGGTGGCATTGCTGGGCATCACTGATGTCTGTTAGTACATACTGGTGCCAATCAGTGCCCATTTGTGGGCACTGATTGGCAGAGATTGGGCATTCATTTGAACATGTGGATGGCCATGGGGTACATACCTGGCCATCCACATGTTGCCCCCTACCCTGGTGGTCCTAGTGGCGTCCCTGGTGGTCCAGTGTGGTCATCTGAGGGGGGCTGCGCTGATAAACAATCAGCGCAGACCCCCCCGTCAGGAGAGCCGCCGATCGGCTCTCCTCTACTCGCGTCTGTCAGACGCGAGTGAGGAAGAGCCGATCAACGGCTCGTCCTACTTGCATCATGATCAGCCTCCGGCGGAGGCTCTTTACTGAGATCGGTGGAACGGTGTGTCAGACTGACACACCGCTCCACCGATTGCTGCGATGCGCGCCCCCCACGGGCACGTGGCGGCTGTTATCCTGAAGGACTTCATATGACGCCCAGTCAGGATAACTGAACTACTGCCCGGCCGTCATTTTGCTATAGGCCGGGCGAGAAGTGGTTAATGTAATAGGAGCATTCACAGTAACCACCAATGTAAAGAGGGATTTACACTGAGCACAAATGTAAGGGGGACCTTCACACTGGCCATTAGTGTGAATGAAAGGACTGTACACAGGGGCGGACTGACAACTCATGGGGCCCCCGGGCAATAGGGGCTCATGGGGCCCCCTTAGTCCCCACCCACCCACACACAAGCCACACCCTCACAAAGCCCCACGTATATATTGCACTGCTACATTACATGCATTGGTCACAGAATTTCTCTACTTGTTCAAAATAAATGTTTAAAGATTTAAGAAAATAAAGAAAAATAAACTCACTTTAACCACATACATTTACTGCAGGGCTGCGTCTCCTGTGAGCAGAATCACGTACAGGTACTTGATTCTGCACTTGCGGGTCTGCATGCTGTTTGACCTGCTGCCGCTGTGATTGGACACACCGAGAGCTAACCAGCGGGTCCGGAGGACCCCATGTCCGCCAGGCCCCGACGATCGTTTCCAACAGAGGCAGAACTGTGGTCTGCCTATGTAAACAAGTCCCCAGAGAGCCTCCCCTTACATCAGGGTCCCCAGAGAGCCTCCCCTTACATCAGGGTCCCCAGAGAGCCTCCCCTTACATCAGGGTCCCCAGAGAGCCTCCTCTTACATCAGGGTCCCCAGAGAGCCCCCCCTTACATCAGGGTCCCCAGAGAGCCCCCCCTTACATCAGGGTCCCCAGAGAGCCTCCCCTTACATCAGGGTCCCCAGAGAGCCTCCTCCTTACATCAGGGTCCCCAGAGAGCCTCCTCCCTACATCAGGGTACCCAGAGAGCCCCCTCCTTACATCAGGGTCCCCAGAGATCCCCCTCCTTACATCAAGGTCCCCAGAGAGCCCCCTCCTTACATCAGGGTCCCCAGAGAAACCCCCCATACATCAGGGTCCCCAGAGAGCCCCCCCCTACATCAAGGTCTTCAGAGAGCCCCCCCTTACATCAAGGTCTTCAGAGAGCCCCCCTTACATCAAGGTCCCCAGAGAGCCCCCCCATACATCAAGGTCTCCAGAGAGCCCCACATACATCAGGGTCCACTCCCCAGAGAGCCCCCCCATGCATCAGGGTCCCAGAGAGCCCCCCATAGATCTGGGTCCCCAGAGAGCCCCTCAAAGATCTGGGTCCCCAGAGAGCCCCCAATAGATCTGGGTCCCCAGAGAGCCCCCCCCCATACATCAGGGTCCCCAGAGAGCCCCCCATACATCAGGGTCTCCAGAGAGCCCCCCCAAACATCAGGGTCCCCAGAGAGCCTCCTCCTTACATCAGGGTCCCCAGAGAGCCTCCTCCTTACATCAGGGTTCCCAGAGAGCCCCCTCCTTACATCAGGGTCCCCAGAGAGCCCCCTCCTTACATCAAGGTCCCCAGAGAACCCCCTCCTTACATCAGGGTCCCCAGAGAAACCCTCCATACATCAGGGTCCCCAGAGAGCCCCCCCTTACATCAAGGTCTTCAGAGAGCCCCCCCTTACATCAAGGTCTTCAGAGAGCCCCCCTTACATCAAGGTCCCCAGAGAGCCCCCCCATACATCAAGGTCTCCAGAGAGCCCCACATACATCAGGGTCCACTCCCCAGAGAGCCCCCCCATACATCAGGGTCCCCAGAGAGCCCCCCAAAGATCTGGGTCCCCAGAGAGCCCCCAAAAGATCTGGGTCCCCAGAGAGCCCCCTCCTTACATCAGGGTCCCCAGAGAGCCCCCCCATACATCAGGGTCCCCAGAGAGCCCCCCCATACATCAGAGTCTCCAGAGAGCCCCCCCAAACATCAGGGTCCCCAGAGAGCCTCCTCCTTACATCAGGGTCCCCAGAGAGCCTCGTCCTTACATTAGGGTCCCCAGAGAGCCTCCTCCTTACATCAGGGTCCCCAGAGAGCCTCCTCCTTACATCAGGGTCCCCAGAGAGCCCCCCATACATCAGGGTCCCCAGAGAGCCTCCCCCCATATATCAGGGTCCCCAGAGAGCCTTCCCCCATACATCAGGGTCCCCAGAGAGCCCCCTATACATCAGGGTCCCCAGAGAGCCTCCCCCCATACATCAGGGTCCCCAGAGAGCCGCCCCCCATACATCAGGGTCCCCAGAGAGCCCCCCATACATCAGGGTCCCCAGAGAGCCCCCACATACATCAGGGTCCCCAGAGAGCCCCCCATACATCAGGGTCCCCAGAGAGCCCCCCATACATCAGGGTCCCCAGAGAGCCTCCCCCATACATCAGGGTCCCCAGAGAGCCCCCCCATACATCAGGGTCCCCAGAGAGCCTCCCCCCATACATCAGGATGCCCAGAGAGCCCCCCCATACATCAGGGTCCCCAGAGAGCCCCCCCATACATCAGGGTCCCCAGAGAGCCTTCCCCCATACATCAGGGTCCCCAGAGAGCCGCCCCCCATACATCAGGGTCCCCAGAGAGCCCCCTCATACATCAGGGTCCCCAGAGAGCCCCCCATACATCAGGGTCCCCAGAGAGCCCCCCCCCATACATCAGGGTCCCCAGAGAGCCCCCCATACATCAGGGTCCCCAGAGAGCCCCCCCCTTACATCAGGGTCCCCAGAGAGCCCCCCATACATCAGGGTCCCCAGAGAGCCCCCCCCATACATCAGGGTCCCCAAAGAGCCCCCCCCATACATCAGGGTCCCCAGAGAGCCCCCCCCATACATCAGGATCCCCAGAGAGCCCCCCATACATCAGGGTCCCCAGAGAGCCCCCCCCATACATCAGGGTGCCCAGACTTAACCCCCCCAGAGGTTCCCCTGTACCTGGCTGTGCACCTCCAACCCAAGGGGGAGGTGGGAGGTGGCGATCGGCAGTTCTATGGTGCCTGTGGATTTCACTGGGGCTTGTAGTCCTCCTTCTGATTCTGTACAGTGGATAGGGGAGGGGCCTCTGACCCGGGCAGCAGTCGGCAACAGCGTACAAGCAGAGAGTGAAACTTGTAGCTGCCCGGGTCAGAGGCCCCTCCCCTTTCCACTCTACAATCTGGAGGAGAAATACAAGTCCCCGGGAGATGCTGCCTGCAAGCACCATAGAGCTGCTGATCGCCGCCTCCCACTCCCCTCACTGCATCCCAAACTGAAGAAGGAGATGCCGGGTCTTGCCCGCCCCGCACCCCCCCCCCACCCCCCCCGCGGCAGGCGGCAGAACGGCTCCACCGCAGCACGCCCAGCAGCATACCCCTAGATCCGACGAGCATGTCTTCCGGGCCCCCTACTGGCTGCGGGCCCTCGGTCGGCGTCCGAATGACCGAATGGTCAGTCCGCCCCTGATTGTACACCAAGCCCCAATGTAATGAGAAGATTTACACTGACTACCAATGTAACTGAGACATTTAGCCTGTGTTCACATTTGTGTGTCGGGAATATATGCAAAATCACTTTCCTGACACCACAGAAACATGCTGCCCTTTAGCAGTGTCATTAATTGTTAATGACACCCTCATGCATCGGCTGAGATGTGTGTATTTACATGCACCAAAATTCAGGGTGCTGTGGCACCCTGTTCTTTTGAAGAAGGGTTCCACCTTCAATTTGCTTACCTTTGCAGAATAGGCAGATGTTAGGCTTAATGACTATAGTTTTAGGCAGGAATTTCAAGCATGCCTCTTTACCTCCCCAGTGGGCAGCATTCAGCAGAAGTGATGGTAGATATGACCTCAGGGGGACATGATATACATATGAATGCCGTCTCTATTTATATATCAATGCCGCAGTCTGCAACTATTTACATATTAATGCCACTGCTATTTACATATCAATGCAGGTTATTTACATGTAAACACAGGGTCTGCAGGTGAGTCATCTGTACAGGGCAATAGGGCAGCAGCAACAGAACTTTACACTGAGATATCGGGACACAGCACGGCTCTAAAACTTTAAGGGATAAGGGAATTTAAACTAGGATCATTGGCAAGTATGAGGCAGCTGCTTTGGGCCCCACAACAATGATGGGGCCCAGGGCAGCTGCCCCTTTTGCCCTGCCTTAAGCACTTGCCGACCGCGCTATAGCCGAATGACGGCTGTAGCATGGTTGGTTAACCAAGGGAGGGTGTACAGTGACGTCCTCCCAGAATCCCGCTCTCACGCGCCCCCGAGAACATCCGTGACTCTGGACCCGGCGCATCACGGATCACGGTAAACGGCCACTGATAGCGGCCGTTTACCATGTGATCGCTCCGTCAAGTGACGGAACGATCCCTAGTAAACAAACTGGCGTCACGTCCGGTTCCTCCCTCCCCTTTCTGTACAGTGCGAGGGGAGAGGGGGAGAGATCAGTGGCAGCAGAGCTGTGGGCTGGATGTGTAGTGCCCATAGCGCTGATATGTGCCCATTGCAGCCAGCCATCCATCCCCAGCCATCCATGCTCAACATACCCATCCATACGCACTCATCCATCTATACTCAGCATACCCATCCATCCATACCCAGCCATCCATGCTCAGCATACTCATCCATCCATCCCCAGCCATCCATGCTCAGCATACCCATCCATACTCACTCACCCATCCATACTCAGCATCCTTATCCAACCATGCTCAGCCATCCATACTCAGCATACTCATCCATCCAACCATACCCAGCCATCCATGCTCAGCATACCCATCCATACTCACTCACCCATCCATACTCAGCATACTCATCCATCCATCCATACTCTGCATACTCATCCATCCATCCATCCTCTGCATACTCATCCATCCATCCATACTCAGCATACTCATCCATCCATCCATGCTCACCCACCCATACTCAGCATACTTAGCCATCCATCCATGCTCAGCCATCCATACTCAGCATACTCAGCCACCCTTGCTCAGCATACGCATCTATCCATCCTCATCCATACTCAACATACTCATCCATTAATCCATCCATCCATATCCATCCATGCTCACCCATCCACGCTCAGCCATCCATACTGAGGATGCTCATCCATACTCAGCATACTTATCCATCCATCCATGCTCAGCCATCCATCCATGCTCAGCATACTCATCCATCCATGCTCAGCCATCCATACTCAGCATACTCATCCACCCATCCATGCTCAGCATACTTATCCATCCATCCATGCTCAGCCATCCATCCATGCTCAGCATACTCATCCATACTCAGCATACTCATCCATCCATGCTCAGCCATCCATACTCAGCATACTCATCCACCCATCCATGCTCAGAATATTCATCCATCCATCTATGCTCAGCCATCCATCCATTTTCAGCAATATTCATCCATCCATCTATGCTCAGCCATCCCATCCACCCCCATCCATAATTAGCCATACCCATCCATACTCAGCCGTACCCAGCTATCCCAGCTATACTCAGCTGTACTCAGTCGTACCCAGCCATACTCAACCGTACCCAAGCATCCCATCTTTACCCAGCCATACTCAGCCGTACCCATCCGTACCCGGCCATACTCAGCCATACTCATTCATGCTCAGCCATCCCCATCCATGGCTCATCCATCCCCATTCATGCTTATCCATGCCACATCAGTTATCATCCATGCCACATCCATGCCACTACAGTGCCTCACAAAAGTGTAATAGGTAGTCAAACTAGATTTGAAACTTATGCCCCTAGAACACCTGATGGTGCTCCCTGCATGTTGGTCCTCTGTATGTGGCCATGCTGTGGAAGTCTCACACATGTGGTATCGCCGTTCTCAGGAGGAGTAGGAGAATCTATTTTGGGGTGTAATTTTTGGTATGTACATGCTATGTGTTAGAAACATTGTTTAAATGGACAACATTGTGTAAAAAAAAAAAAGCGTTTTCTTTTTCTTTACACATTTTCCAAAAACTTGTAAAAAAAAAAATGACATGTTCAAAAGACTCGATATGCCTCAGATTATAAATTGGGTTGTCTTCTTTCCAAAATGGGGTCATTTTGGGGCGTTTCCATTGTCCTGGTTTTCCAGGGCCTTCAAAAGTGTAAGAGGTAGTCAAGAAATTATATGTGTAATTTATGCTCCAAGAACGCCTGATGGCGCTCCCTGCATGTTGGGCCTCTGTATGTGGCCATGCTGTGTAAAAGTGTCACATATGTGGTATTGCCATACTCAGGAGGAATAGTAGAATGTGTTTTGGGGTTTAATTTGTGCTATGCATATGCTGTGTGTGAAAAATAACCTGCTAACATAACAATTTTGTGAAAAAAAAAATCTTGATTTTGGAAAGAATTGTGGGAAAAAATTACAACTTCAAAAAAACTCACCATGCCTCTTACTAAATACCTTGGAATGTCTACTTTCCAAAAAGGGGTCATTTGGGGGGTATTTGTACTTTCCTGGCTTGTTAGGGTCTCAAGAAATAAGATAGGCTGTCAGTACTTCAGGTGTGATCAATTTTCAGAGATTGGCACCATAGCTTGTGGACTCTATAACTTTCAGAAAGACCAAATAATATACACTGATTTGGGTTATTTTTACCAAAGATATGTAGCGGTATACAGTTTGGCCAAAATATATGAAGAAAAATGACTAATTTGCAAAATTTTATAACAGAAACGAAGAAAACTGCATTTTATAACAGAATTTTCGTTTTTTTTTCTTTTATAGCGCAAAAAATTAAAAACCCAGCGGTGATTAAATACCACCAAAAGAAAGCTCTATTTGTGTGAAAAAAAGGACAAAAATTTCATATAGGTACAGTGTTGCATGAATGAGTAATTGTCATTCAAAATGTGAGAGCACTGAAAGCTGGTTAAATTGGTCTGGTTAGGAAGGGGGTTTAAGTGCCCAGTGATCAAGTGGTTAAAAACGGCCCTGGATGTTTGTTTTTTTTCTATTCTCATACTTCTCCCTTAAGGCAGATCTTTACTGTATCCCCTCATCAGGAGACTTTGCAGCAACTTTGGATGGGTGCGACTTGGATTGTTGTCCCTCTAAAAAAGTCGGACCCACTGTTGCATGTAAAACATTCAGGTATGTCTTTCATGCAACTTTTGACGGTTAACATAGCCCTCATGTTGCACGCACGTCGGACCAAAGGAGTGCATGAACTACTTTGAAGTCGCTCCGACTTTAAGTCACACATATATGAATAGTTATCATTGGAAAACATGGGGTACGACTTGTCATGTGACTTTGATGTCCAAAGTCTCATGATAAGGCACACAAGTGTGAATGGGCTGTAAAGCTTTAAGTTTTTTTTTTACCTAAATTCTATGTGTAGCAGTACCCCCCGCATAAGAGCTCCGGGTAACTGGCTCCCCTACTCCTGCACAGCCATGCAACACGCATTACCAACATGCATCCAGACACAGGAATCTGTTGTTTTTGTTAGATAGGGTATAGGGACTATGGGATGCCCAACTTGAAGAACAACGGATGAGGAAAACTTCCTTCCTATGTACAGAGAAAAGATCCTAGACTGCTTTCCTTTGTTAGACACACCTAGTCTCTTGGATCAGCAGCAAAGTTCCTTATGGACCAGGAGCTCTCAGTCCCTTTGGAAAGTAGCACAAAATATTGAAAAGCTGCATGCATCTCCTCTCCTCTTGTAGAACTGCTCCCAGCTCCACCCCTTGCAGGAACTACCAGCCCTCCTGGCTTCAAGACTACCAGTACACCTGGCTGTTCCAAAGATCTCCCAGGACAAGGGATAAAAGGTTAAGCACATTGCTGTCCTTCGAAAGCTTGCTACATATGGCAGTTTCTCCCCTTGTGAATCCCCGGGTGTGCTGATGTATTCACTCTGTCCTCTTTGCTCCCTCTGCTCTCAGGCAAGAATCATGTTCAAATCGTGATGCTGAATGGATCTTCCTAAGCCAGTCAGAGCCCAGCCTGGAGGCAAAGGCTGCCCCCCTAGAGCTAGGGGACCCCTCCTATGCTACCGACTGGCTTCTCAGCCTCCTAGCATGGCTCCATCATATTTAAGGGATGAATCAGCCACCCTGCCAGAAATTCTGCCTGGGGATTGGCCAAGTTCCCTCAAGTATGCAGATCAGTCCTCCTGGCCTCCGCCCACTAACTTCTAGAAGTTTCTCCAAACTTCAAGATCCAGGGGGGAGGGGGGTACCAGAGATCTGCCTCTGGGAGTCAACCAGCCTGATCTACAGTGAACCCTGACCCAATTTCAGACTTACAACCTAAGGATGAATCAAACATAAATTTGCCTGCACTAATCTAGTAGTACACTAGAGGGTGCTACATATGCATTAAGGTAAAAAACCTTCTGTGACACAGAATCCCCTCCTTACCCCTTTATACTTTCCTGAGCCCGATCTTGATGCAGTGCTGTGCATGAGAGCAGGGGTACTCACCACTCTCTCTCCCTCCTCACAGGGCAGATTGATAGCAGCGGGAGCCGCTGGCTCCCGCTGCTGTCAATCAAATAATGTGATATGGGTTCAGGGGGTGAGGCTGAGCCGTCATGTCTGTTTCTATAGACCCAGACAGGGCAGCACAGGAGCGAGCCCACACGAGTACCCCCATTGAAAGTGCCTTCTATGTGGGCACTCTGGGAAGAGGAGGGGATAGGAGCACTGGTGGGAGACCCCAGAAGAGGAGAATTGGGGCTGCTCTGTGCAAAACCATTACACAGACCATGTAAGTATGACATCATGTTTGTTATTTTGTTTAAAAAAAAAAAAAAAAAAGCTTTCACTCACTTTGTCATAACAAAGTTACTGCTGAATAAACAGGTCCATAGCAGAAATGTAGAATTTCTCTGATCCATAGAGGAGCTGCGCAATCTGTCACTGGATACGGCCCATGACTGAACACTACTGTACAGGCCCACTGCCAGTGCCATGCGACCACTGTAACCAATCACAACAAGTCACATGACAGTTGTAAAGAATTGATGGCTTCCTTTCAAGCCATCCATTGTGTTCAATTGTTTTGCTAACTGTGATTGGTCACAGTGCTCACATGGTACAGACTAGGTCAATCACGGCCCCTCTGTGCCATGTGATCTGTTGTAGCTAATCACAACAAAACAAACTGAATGAATCGATATTATTCAGTAAAATGCTGGCATATAGCAATGAAACGCATTGCTATAAGCAAACCTAATGTGTAAAAAATGTTTTTTAAAAATACTGTCTCACCTCCCCAGAGAAGTACAATGTTACTATAGTAACATTATTTTGCTCTGGTCAAAGTATGTTAAATAAAAAAATGTATTTAAAAAATGAAAAAGTGCCCGGTATTGAAATGGTTAATCAAATAATCTCTAATAAATTATTCTAATAAAATAATTATTACAATAAAATAATCACTCTAATAGTAAAAATAGAAATTCTTTTTAACCTCTTCAGGACCACCCCACGCATACATACTGTGGCAGGGTGGCTCACGTTCCCGTGATGCGCGTCACCGGCAACCCGTTCATGCTGTGATTAGACAGAGTGGGAGCCAATAAGCAGGTCTGGAGGACCCGACGTTCGCAGGCACTCCGCGACCGTTACCGAGAGAGGCAAAACGGCGGTCTGGGAGTTCTTTCTAACTGTGGGGGGTGCCTTGAATGGGGGAAGAGATGGTTACATAGTAGGTGAGGTTGAAAAAAGACACAAGTCCATCAAGTTCAACCTATGTGTGTGATTATATGTCAATAGGTAGGTAAACAAGGCAGATTGCAGTTCTGTGAGAGGGGAAGATCTGTCATTCCTCCAGTCTCAAAGCAATCCCCCCCTCCCCCACAGTTAGAAAGCACTCCCAGGGAATACATTTTACTCTTTGATTGCCCCTGATGTTTACCATTTCCCTGCCAGTGTCATTAGTACAGTGACAGTGCATATTTTTTAGCACCAATCACTGCATTGGTGTCACTGGTCCCCAAAAAGTGTCACGTAAGCTACTTTCACATTGGGGCCTGCTGCCGTAATAGTGCTAAAGAGTCAATCGTTTTAGCGGCGCTTTAGTGCTGTTTAAGCATCGCTTTTCGGCCGCTAGTGGAGTGCTTTTAACCCGCTAGTGGAGTGCTTTTAACCCCCGCTAGCGGCCGAAGAAGGGGTTAAAACCGCCCATGTTGCGGCTCATTCATTCCAATTGGCAGGGGTGGTGTAGGAGCGATGTATACAGCGCTCCTACACCACCCCAAAGATGCTGCTTGGAGGAATTTTTTTCCCGTCCCACAAGCGCACTGCCCCAGTGTGAAAGCTTTCGGCTTTCACACTGGGGAGGCATGAAAGGCAGTTTTCAGGAGCTATTTTTAGCGCTAAAACGCCTGAAAACTGCTCCAGTATAAAAACAGCTTAAGGCTCCATACACACTATTAGATTTTCTGCAGATTGTTTTCTTCAGATTTACCAAAACCATGTAGTGCAAGGGCCTGCCTGATTGCATTCAAATTAAAACTCTTAAGCCTTATACACACAATCGGATTTTCATCCAGGAATTGTGTGATGACAGACTGTTTACCTAAAATCCGACCGTTCGTATGCTCCATCAGACATTGTTGGCCAACTTTCCACCGACAAATGTTGGTTAGCAGGCTAGTAAATTTTCGGCGGACAACAGTCTGTTGTCAGATTTTCCTATCGTGTGTACACAAGTCCGTCACACAAAAGTCCAAAGTACAAATACGCATGCTCAGAATCAGTGCTCACCAAAAACGACATTAGCAGAAGGTGCCCAAAGGGTGGCGCTCAAGAGCTGAAATCCCTCGTAGTACGTCACTACGTTTGTGTTTGTTGGCCGACAACTGTGTACCGTTTGTATGCAAGACAGGTTTCCGACACATGCCCTTCGAACAAAAGTCTGGCGCTTTGTCTGCGGAAGATCCGTTCTTGTGTACGAGGCTTCAAGCTTTGACCATTATATTATATGCTTTTGGTAAATCTGAAGACAAAAATCTCCAAAAAATCAAATAGTGTGTATGGGGGTTTTAGTGTCAGGTCTGTCCGCTGCAGTGTGGCAGTCCCGCTATCCCATAGTTTGTAGACGCTATAACCAATCAAAGTACACTCATTGGGATTTTTTTTACCAAAAAATATGTAGAAGAATACACATTGGCCTAAATTGATGAAGAAATTTGATTTTTTACCATTTTTTTAAAAATATGTATTATAGCAGAAAGCAGGGGCGTTGCTAGGTCTACAAAAGATCTGGGGCTAGAGCCCATAGCAGCGTAGTAAAGAAAGTCATATGCTTGGGCAGGCATACACATGTATATACAGTAATATACGTGTGTGTATGTATATCCCCAGAGAGCCCCCCACTTACATCAGGGTCCCCAGAGAGCCCCACTTACATCAGGGTCCCCAGAGAGCCCCTCCTTACATCAGGGTCCCCAGAGAGCCTCCTCCTTATATCAGAGTCCCCAGAGAGCCTCCCTCTTACATCAGGATCCCCAGAGAGCCCCCCACTTACATCAGGGTCCCCAGAGAGCCCCACTTATATCAGGGTCCCCAGAGAGCCCCTCCTTACATCAGGGTCCCCAGAGAGCCTCCTCCTTATATCAGAGTCCCCAGAGAGCCTCCCTCTTACATCAGGATCCCCAGAGAGCCCCCCACTTACATCAGGGTCCCCAGAGAGCCCCTCCTTACATCAGGGTCCCCAGAGAGCCTCCTCCTTATATCAGAGTCCCCAGAGAGCCTCCCTCTTACATCAGGGTCCCCAGAGAGCCCCCCACTTACATCAGGGTTCCCAGAGAGCCCCCCTTACATTAGGGTCCACAGAGAGCCTCCCCCTTAAATCGGAGTCCCCAGAGAGCCTCCCCCTTAAAATCAGGGTCCCCAGAGAGCCTCCTCCTTGCATCAGGGTCCCCAGAGAGCCCCCACTTATATCAGGGTCCCCAGAGAGCCCCCTCCTTGCATCAGGGTCCCCAGAGAGCCCCCACTTATATCAGGGTCCCCAGAGAACTTCCCCTCCCCTTGGTGACCCCTGCAGAGACTCGGGGCTATAGCCCCAAAAGCCACCCCCTAGCAACGCCTCTGGCAGAAAGTAAAAAATATTGGTTTTTTTTTCAAAATTGTCTGTCTTTTTTTGTTTATAGCACAAAAAATAAAAAACGCAGAGGTGATCAAATCCCACCAAAAGAAAGCTCTATTTGTGGGAAGAAAAGGACATCAATTTTATTTGGGTACAACATCGCACAAACGATTGTGCAATTCAGTTAAAGCGACGCAGTGTCGTCTTGCAAAAAATAGCCTGGTTATTAAGGGGGGGGGTAAAACTTGTGGAGCTGAAGAGGTTAAAGTGTAAAGCAGTTTTGTGTGACACCTCTGACTCTCGGGTTCTCATTGTAGTCAGGACTGATAAAGACAATAGAAGGAAGCTGACGTGAGGAGCCCCTTGTGAGAGGAGGAGCTGTGAGGCGGCTCAGCACATGGTGCCTGGAGAGCTCTCAGTGTCGGTGGATGGACTCTCATTGCACAGACAAGAAGTTTCTAGTGTTGTGTGACTGAAGAAAGCTCCATGACGAAGCGCTTTGTGGTGACCCCGGCTCTCACTGGGGAAGTGGATAGTAAAGAAGAAGATGAGGAGGAGGAGAAGGAGGACGCTGCCTATTTCTACCAAGAAAAGCCGGAAAACAGCAATTCCCATTTACTGAACGATGAGGAGTCCGCACCTGTACCCATCCTGGAGTATTCCAGAGAGCCCAATAGATACGGTAAGGACAGCAGTTTTCCACCTTGTAGTTGTAGCGGACAGGAGATGAAGGGGTCACAGCAGCTTCTATGTAATCTGCAGATATGGACAGAATATCAGTTCTATCTTCGTGATATTTGTGTGTACTTCATATAAGCCTCCTCCTTGTGGGTGACCCCTGTTTATCAGATGACAGATGGTGGGACAACCGTCACTTTCCACAAGTTGCCATGTGTACATTGTGATCTATTATGAGCTGTTGTACTTTAATACCTCCTGTCACCTCTTTCCAGGGCAAGCACGTCATTTATCTCCTGAAGGCGTCTGTTTGTGAGTGATAGTGCTGTGTGCAGCCTTAGTCACAGTAAACAAATGACAATGGAAGGATGGCTGCACGCTGTAATCCCTACAACAGTGCTTGTCAGTTTATGAGCTAAAGGGGGTCCCCGCTGCGGTCACTGACATCACCAGAATCTTCTGTATATGTAATGCTGGAGACTGCAGACCTAATAGAGGAAATGAGGGCAGTAGCGGTTGGTGTTTTTTTTGGGGGGGTTAGTGACGGCAAACAGATACACCCCCGCGCGCTGTCTGCCGGTCAGTGCGGCACTTGCCCTAATCTAGGTGGCGGGCAGCACCTCCTGTGTCTTCTCCTCCATCACGGCGGCTTCTGACGTGTGGCTCCTCCCCTCCTTCTAGGCATCCAATAGGATCGCCTGTCCTTTCAGCCAATCAGGTGACAGGCCCTTTCTGATTGGCCGGGAGGAGGGTCAGTGTTACAATAGTGAATATTCATTCATTATTGTAACACACCTGGGGGGGCTTTGTTCGCATTCTCTGCACCTCAAGCCCACTCTATTTTGAAGCCTCTGGCTCTAATCAGGTGCAACAAAAAACAGCCCCCCTTCCCATTGGAATACATGCATCCAGCGTTTTGCAAGGGGCTGGACGCATGGATATGGGGGGCAGTGCCCGTGCACCCTTAATAGACAGGCTGCCCCTGAATGAGGATCAGAGAGGGGGGACAGGGCTACATTTTTGGCTGGGGATACGCTACAGAAGACAATGCCAAACTGGGAACATGTTACATGAAGCTGGTAGAGATCATTGTTCCCACTACAGTCTGCTGAGGTCAGAAGGCCACACAAGGCCCTCTGGTCAACAGGTTGAACACCAGGGCCCTAGAACAAAAATGGATATTGTTGAAGCTGACCAGTCCTCAGATGTGGTGGCTCCATTAGTTTTCTTTTTTTCACACTTTTTTCATATATTTTCACTTGGAACTCCTGCCATTAAAGTGATGCTAAAGTCGTTTTTAAAAAAAAAAATTGAATTCAAAATTTTTATTTTTTAAAAATAATAAATGTTATACTTACCTGAAATGATTTTGCGTAGAGCAGCCTGAATCCTCCTCTCCTTGGGTCCCTTGTCAGAGCTCCTGGCTACTCCCTCCTGTCGAGTGCCCCCACAGCAAGCAGCTTGCTATGGGGGCACCTGAGCCAAGCCACAGCTCGCTGTGTCCACGGTTTGGCCCCATCCGTAACCGTGCAATACTTTCTTATTTAAATAAAGTAACCTAGGATTTTACACTATGGAAGCTTTTATGTCTTTTTGGGGATCAATGGGCAACACGTGGTCCTGAAAGATTACATTCTGTGAAGATGCTGGGATCACCGTTCCATCTCTCAAAAGGCCGGGACTGGGTATTAAGCCACAAGCGAGTGTGATCTCCTGTAATAGGAGATCATTTGGAGTCAGTGGCAGTGTGTGCAGAGGTGGAGGTCTTTATCTCATCTAACCACGACTCTTGGGTGTATCGGGTGTTCATTTCACGTTTGAAAATCACCTTAAAACAGTGGACTATTTAAAACATGATCTAATCAATTTTTATTTATGTACGGTGGAGTCATATATATATATATATATATATATATATATATATATATATATATATATATATATATATAGTTTAGCATTATTAAGGTTTATTGCTAGTATTCACTCACATGAGTGCATAGCGCAACTTAATATAGAAAGTTGTTTGTTTTGTGCGTATCTCACAGGAAGTTGCAGCTTTGCTTTCTAAAAAACAAACTTATTTATGTTTCATCCATTCACTTATTTACTTGTTCTACTTGTCTGATAAGCGCAGTAATTTTAGTTTTACAAGTATTAGGGGGGCTGAGGGGAGCGTCTGCACACAGAAGGTTTTTGTATAGAATGTATTAAGATAAAAAAAACCTTCAGCCTTTACAACCCCCTTAACTCATTTCCTGTCCTAGGGTGACAGCCATACTGAGCAGCCTAGGACAGGGAGTGATTTAGGGCCTTGTTTAAAGTGGAGCCAAATGCTCCTATCCTTTCTTGCCAAGGAAGCTTCCATCTTAGGGTTCATGCACACTGGACGTTCCCTGGAAGCCTTTCTCCTGGCAGCAGAAAAATGCAAGTAAACGTATGTACCACATTTAGCCGCATTTTATTTGTGTTATCATTTATTCTGGCCATTGAAAGGAAAGTGCTAATTGGCTAGTGTTCGCATGCATTTAGACGCGTTAATATGTCTTTTTGTAGCATCAAGTGTTTTTCTGCCAAAACTCTCCTCTCCTCGTCTGAAGGTCAAAGTTTTGGAGCTACTATCAATTTGGGCAACAAATGATGTAACAGATGCTAGTTTTCTCTATTGGCTAATACAAAAAAAACAAATCTCCAAAACGCTTGGAAAACGCTGTACAGAGATGCACATACATATGTGCAACAAAACGCCTGAAAAAACTTGCATAAACGCGATGCTCAGGTGTGAAGACAGTTAAAGCGAGCCTGCCAGGAAGCTGTCACCTGTACTGGGCCAATCTTCTGCAGCATTCGCTTCCCCACAGCCACAGGAATTAAAGGGTTACTAAACCCAGGACCCTGCATTCACTATATCTGGTCTCCCACAGTACACAGAACATGGAAATGTAATTATTTTAGTAAATATAAACTGCTAAATACCTTTTCTCATCAGTGTTTAGAGCAGTCTTGTGACTTCTATCAGTGTCCAGACAAGCTTAAAGCTTGTAGGAGAAGGAGATTTCATATTGCTCTGACTGTCCTATGAGGATGCAGGACCCCTGACCCTCTGTCTAGACAGTGCTGATCACATGCCCCCTCCCCTCCCGTCCCAAGAAAAAAAAAAAAGAAACTTTTTAGCAATACACACCCAACTGAGCATAAGTAGCCTGACTCCATAGACTCTGTGCTATCAGGAAATTATCAGGGGACAGTGGAAGGAGGGGAGGGTCAAATAAAACAGGATCAAACAGCCTTTTCACACAGTGCGGAGGATTAACTTAGGTTCCACAGTGAGTATAACAAACATGCTTTACTGCATATACACACTGATTTTATTGTTGTGGGATTAGTAACACTTTAGATGGCAGCTAAAGGGGTGGGGAATGTGTTGGCTGCTCATGATTGGCCCAGTACAGTGACAGCTTTCTGGTGGGCTGCCTCAGATGGGTATGGCCGAGGATCCAAACATGCCTGAGATCATCCCTACTCTACAGTTGTCACAGTACTGCACACATGATAACCAATGACACCAGGCATTTGATGGCTTGATAGTAACATTGAGACCTGACATAAGCACACTAGTAACTGGAACATTTCTCATTCACAGCATGCCTTGAATGTAACTATGGGAAACCATTAAAGGCAGTGGTTCTCAACTCTTGTCCTCAGGACCCACTAACAAGCCAGATTTTAAGTATTACCTTGGTTAGATGCAGACTAGAATACTGCAATCACTGAGCAGCAAATGATATCACCTGTGATTCATTTCAGTAATCTTGCAACCCTGGCCTATTAGTGGGCCCTGAGGACCGGAGTTGAGAACCACTGATTAAAGGCATAGTTCTTTACCAAAAGAACTGCTAAGGGACATTTGTAGATAAAAACAATTTGAATAATGCTCTTGCTGTAGTTGTGGGGCATTTAGATGAAGCCTGACCTGGAATATGTATTGATGTCGCTAAGAGAAGCCTAATGTTAATGTTTACCTTCATCATAGGAGTGAGCTCTTTCTCTGATTCATAGTTACATATATAGTTACATATTTGGCTTCAAACCCCCTCACATGATCTTTTTCTCCCTTGATGCAGTAGCTCTGAGCTCAGCACTTGAGAGCTCGCTCCTGTGATGGTGAACCTGAGCAGTAACACTAGGCTTCTCTTAGTAACGCCCTAGAAGTTTTCCAACCAGGCTTCATGAGGTAATTAAACGGCCCACACCTATAAGCAAGGGCATTATTTAACTGTGGTCAAAGCTGCACAGTTTGTTTTTATCTATAATTGCCCCTTACCTATATAAGCAATTTTTTGGTTAAGGTGAGCTAACCTCTAATCCAGTTTAAGATCATGCATAGAGTGTATTACACACCCCCACCTCTACATAAAATATACCCGTCTGTCCCAGCTTCATTCTGACCTTGTGTTGCTGGGAGGGTTTATTCATGCATTTTGGACCTGTTCTCAAATTAATAATTTTTGGAGGGAGGTAGCTACGGTTATCTCCACTGTCACCACTATCCAGATCCCACTAACGGTGGAGGTGTGCCTGATGGGTCTTGTCCACTAACTGGCTCATAGTCGAGCAGTCAGAACTCTCCTGGGATTATAGTTTACTATACACGCAAGGCCATTGTACTCCGGTGGAAATCTTCTACTGCACCATCCGTCAATCTCTGGAAACGCTGATTGACTCTGCCCTTTCGTTGTATAAGGTCACTTACTTATCCAGAGGCAGGCCCGGATTTACTCCCTTTGCCGCCCCAAGGCCGGGTCCTTCAATGCCACCCCCCCCCCCACACACACACACATACACACACACACACCACGTCCTTTATCGATGACTTCTACAATAGATCAATTAAAAACATATCTCCATACACGAAAACACTGAAAATAACTGGCTTTAATTGTATAGACTAAAAATACTTCAGGGTAAGCGCGCGAGGGGTAAGGATGTTTCGCAGGCAATTTTTCAAGGCAATGGCTGGTGTTAGTGCTTCAATCATCCCCGGCACCATGGTTGTTATGGTGTCAGGATGACTGAAACACATTATTTCTATCATTACATTGTAATATAAACTGAAATAGTTCAACTCACTATAATGCAGAATCATTGGGAGCCCTGAGCGTGTCACTTGCCACCATCTCTTGTCACTTGCCACTATGCCTGCCACCAGATGGGGATGTCACTTGCCACCATGCCTGCCACCAGATGGGGATGTCACTTGCCACCGTGCCTGCCACCAGATGGGGATGTCACTTGCCACCGTGCCTGCCACCAGATGGGGATGTCACTTGCCACGCTGCCTGCCACCAGATGGGGATGTCACTTGCCACGCTGCCTGCCACCAGATGGGGATGTCACTTGCCACGCTGCCTGCCACCAGATGGGGATGTCACTTGCCACACTGCCTGCCACCAGATGGAGATGTCACTTGCTACACTGCCTGCCACCAGATGGGGATGTCACTTGCCACGCTGCCTGCCACCAGATGGGGATGTCACTTGCCACCGTGCCTGCCACCAGATGGGGATGTCACTTGCTACACTGCCTTCCACCAGATGGGGATGTCACTTGCCACACTGCCTGCCACCAGATGGGGATGTCACTTGCCACCAGATGGGGATGTCACTTGCCACGCTGCCTGCCACCAGATGGGGATGTCACTTGCCACGCTGCCTGCCACCAGATGGGGATGTCACTTGCCACACTGCCTGCCACCAGATGGAGATGTCACTTGCCACACTGCCTGCCACCAGATGGGGATGTCACTTGCCACCGTGCCTGCCACCAGATGGGGATGTCACTTGCCACGCTGACTGCCACCAGATGGAGATGTCACTTGCTACACTGCCTGCCACCAGATGGGGATGTCACTTGCCATGCTGCCTGCCACCAGATGGGGATGTCACTTGCCACGCTGCCTGCCACCAGATGGGGATGTCACTTGCCACACTGCCTGCCACCAGATGGGGATGTCACTTGCTACACTGCCTGCCACCAGATGGGGATGTCACTTGCTACACTGCCTGCCACCAGATGGGGATGTCACTTGCCACACTGCCTGCCACCAGATGGGGATGTCACTTGCCACCAGATGGGGATGTCACTTGCCACCATGCCTGCCACCACATGGGGATGTCACTTGCCACCAGATGGGGATGTCCCTTGCCAATGTTGCCATGCTGCCTGCCATCAGGAGGAGGGCGGAACAGCGGTGCGGGCAATAGGAGATGTCATCTTTCTCCCACGCCGCCATACCGCTGACACTACTAGCTAATCTCAATTTTTTTTTAAATGGCGCCGAGCGGCGCAATCACGCTACTGCGCATGCGCCGCCCGGCCGAGCGCTTACGAGCTTTCCTGAGCCCGGCCGGCTTCGGAACGGCGCATGCGCTGTTGCGTGGTCGGCTCGCGGACATTTTTTCTATGGGCACTGGTGCCCATAATAGACTTTAATGGGCAGCACGAAAGGGGGGGGCGGCCGCGAAGTCGCTGCAGGAGCGGCGCCGCCCCTACACCACTGCCGCCCCGAGGCCTGGCCTCGGTGGCCTTGTGGCTAATCCGGCCCTGTCCAGAGGATGTGCTAAAAAAATTCATAAAATGTGGGACATATGGGTGAAAGCCCCATCTACAAATGTAGACTCTGTATATGACTAGTAAATATCCGTACAATGATTCAACCATTCCTAGTTAACAAAACTTTGAATTCTTGTTGCACTAGTCAGAAATCTTACGGGTAACTAAGGTCTGAGAAAGAATTACCGTCATAGTGAGCTAGATTCTGAGGTTTAATCGGGGAAGCAGATATGATTCAAACTGCATAGGTAGTTTGAACGTACCAAGTTTTTAGGGGTAGTGTTCTAGTTTTATAAGTTTTGTTTTAGTTATGTCTGTGGTTTGTTCGTTCAAGCCTGGGTATGCCCAATAGGCTCTATTTTGTAACTAATTGAAATACTGCAATAAAAAGAATTTTAAAAAAAAAAAAAAAAAAAAGGTGAACTAACCCTTTAAAGTGGAACTAAATGTAAATGTGAAAAAAAACTGAACAGGCAGTCTTTTTATTACAGAAGAGACATGCACTGTCGCTTTTGCAATAAAGTGCACTTGCCTGTTTGTCTCTTTGGAGTGTACATACATTGAGCTGTGCATGCGCAGCTCAGTTTACATTCCGGCACACTGCCAGTGTGCTGGGAGGACTTCGCTCCCATGCATATATTGAAATGGCCGAAGACTGGCACCCGCAAGAACCCAGGGAGAACTGTTAGAACTAAGGTAAAAGTGTTTAGTTCCATTTTAAATTGGTGGGTTTAGTTCTGCTTTAACATGAACACTCAGGGGGTGGTAAAATAGGTAGCTGAGCCGCTGTTTTACCACCCACCTAAAGTAGCACATGCAGCTGCTTATGTTGAACAGTCATAATAAAATGCTTTTAATGGTGTATTTAACAGACCAAAAGGGAGGAATTAAGATTATTCATTAAATAGTGGCTTTGCCTCCACTAGCGGCATCATTCCTTTCCTTTTTTAATTTTGTTGTACTGCAATTTACATTCTTTTACCTTGTGATCCTGCCAGTTTATTGACTTCCCGCCTTGAGGTAACCACGCTCCTTGTTCTGCTCCTGCTGAGTTAGCAATTGGATGGTAAACACAGGAATTTTACATTTTTAATTCACCCTGTCTACCTACAAAATAATAAAGCAGCCATTCAGGTTTGTGCACATTGCAGATAGCACAGGCGCCCCCAAAGTGTGCATTTATGTTTGCATGTGCGTGGGGCGCTCAAAAATTTCTTTGGGGGATTTTATGTGCTTGGGTGTAACTTTTGTTTAATTTATTAAAAAGTACTTTTCTTTTTACTAAACGTCTTTTTTGTCACATGGAGGCAAAAGTACCCTATGTGCTGCATTGTTTGATGGCAGGTTCTCTTTAATGAGATATCAGGGGTTTAAAAGACCCCTGATGTCTCACCTGCCTTCCAGTTAAACTAACTGAGTGCAAATAACACTCAATTCATTTCTTCCCAGGCTAGTATGATAACCAGAACTTGGAAGTGATATTTTACTCACCACTTCCAGATCATCAGTATGAAGAGGAGATCAGCAAACTACCTGGTGGCAGCCGCCATGACAGTCCCGAGTCCGCTGATGGGGCATGTGGAACCCAGGAAACATGGCGTGGGAGGAGGCAGCAGTTTAAACACTTCCCCCAATGCCACTGATGTACTAAATACGTTGGTGGCAGTAAAAGGGTTAAAGTAGTTTTAAAGGCAGAAGGTTTTGTATCTCAATGCATTCTATGCTTTAAGGTAAAAAGCCTTCTGTGTGCAGCATCCCCCCCCCCCCCCAGCTCCCCCCATCATACTTACCTGAGCCGTTTCTTGATCCAGCAATATCCATGAGTGCCTTGGCCATACAAGTCTCTTTCCCCTCATTGGCTGAGACACAGAAGCAGCGCCATTGTCTCCCGCTGCTGTCAAAGTCAGTTAGCCAATGAGGAGAGAGAAGGGGCGGGGGGCGAACAGCGGCTCCGTGTCTGAATAGATAGCAGGTAAGTATAACATGCTTGTTATTATTTTAGAAAAAAAAACAAGATTTTACAATCACTTTAAAGTGTGTAAACTCTACCTGACAACTTTGTCCCATGTAAATCAGCATAAAAACCCTAATGAACACTGCTTGTAGATATCTCCTTACTTGCTTAGTATTGTTGTAAACCTTTTTGTTCTTTAGAATGACTTCACTGAGCATGCCAGATCTCCCCTAATTTAGGGCACACTCTGTGTACTTATCTGTCTATTATCAGATCTTCCTAAGGCACAACTCTGAAATCCCAGGAGACTGCATAATCACTCAGAGCTTCATACTACACCCCATGTGACATCACATGCAGTGTAAACTTGGGCATCTGACAGGATTACTTCACCCTTATCAGCTAAAGCTGATATGACTGACACAGGCAAACACTAGATAATAGGCACAAGTAAATACTATGAAAAAAAACAAGTCAGCTATGAGCAGTGAAACAGGGTTGCCATAGAAACGTTGGATTGAGAAGGAGGCTTGGTTAACAGTACAGGAAGTGCTCAATGTAAGGGCGGAAATACACTCTACTGTACTGTGGACTCAGAAAACAATACTTAAGATGGTGCTGCCTAACCCCTGAAAACAAGTTTTTTAAAGTTTCTTTAAACAGTAAGTAATATGTGATTTGGGCTGGATTACAGTGGCTATAGTTTGATAATTACTTATTATAATGGACTAAATGAAAAGCAGCATCAGAGTGGGAGAGTTTACTTCCTCTTCAAGGCTTCCTGTGTGTATCTGCACAGGCAGTGCCCTCGCCAGAGCCAGTGGGGCACACATACACAGCAGTATAAATGATGGGACATGTTGTCCTGAGTACAGGACCATATGAAGTATTGGAAAGCGGAACCCCAGAATCCTAAAAGCTGCGGCGGTGAAGCTTAAGAATTGTGTTTCTGGACTTCTGTTTCGGCAAATTTCCATTGTCTGCTGCTCATATTCCCCATACGAATGTAATCGTGACAAAAAATACAAGGTCTTAGTACAACTTTTAAAGTGCATTTCCACTTTTGCAGTCAAATTTGAGAAAACCCAAGTTGTCTGTTCCCATTAACACAGCAAAATGTTTAATCAAATTTTTCTCTTGCTGGTTGTAAAAATTTCTCCAGAAATTCACTCTGTCCCCATAAAAAGGCTGGGGACTGGTTGAATCCAGTTCTCATTAACATACAAAAGAAAAGCCCAGATTCTAAATATTTAACCCTTTGTTAGAACAGTGTTAAAATCTAGTTTGCAGCTGAAGATAGAATTTCTGATAACACAGTACATACAGGGTTATTTTCATGAACAAAGAGAACCAGTAGGATTTTACAGTGCTGGGGTGTGCAGAAAAGAACACCTGAAAAGTAAGCTGCTGTTTATACTTTTTTTTTTTTTTTGTTATGCTATGCGCAAAGGTATATGTAGCAAATTAAAAAGTAGGTGTTATACCAATTTGGCTGCAAAAGTGGAAATATGCTTTTAAATAGAAAGGAAGATGGTCATGCTGTGCAGGACTGGGCATGTAGCTAATTAAATCAAACAGCAGGTGAGACATGGTGATGCCCAGTTCCCAGTCTTTGAATACATGTCTGTGGGACATCAGTAAGACGTTTTAGATCCGCTTTTCGGTCGCTAGTGGGGTGCTTTTAACCCCAAAAAAGGGTTACAAAACTCCAGTTTTGCTGCGCTTTCAAATTGCTTTTTAGGCACTTTGAAAGCACTGCCTATTCATTCCAATGGGCAGGGTGTTTTGGCAGTGCACAGTGCTTCCAACCTGCCACAAAGATGCTGCTTGCAGGACTTTTGGGAACGTCCCACAAGCGCGCTGCCCTTGTGTAAAATGTCACACTGGAATGAATAGAAGGCAGTTTTCAGGCGCTTAGCAGAGGCTATTTCCAGCGCCAAAGCGCCTGAAAACCGCCCCAGTGTGAAAGGGGTCTAACAGAAGAGCACTGGAGGTTTGAACTGTTGGACTGCAAGTAACAGATTGCCTGCTGGTCCATGGAACTACAAGTAACAGATCAGCTACAGGTAGCAACCTTGTATGTCTGTGGAACTAGTAACAGGTAGGTCACTGTAGAACTACAGACACTACAAGTGACAAATCTTTGCAGCTATGTGACAGAAAAAAATGTGACAAATATTGATCCTGTTTTTTTAACCACTTGAGGTCCGGGCCATAGCCGAATGATGGCTACAGCGCGGACCTCAATTTCCGGGAGGCCGTCATGGGACGTCCTCCCCTGTGCACGCGCACCGAGCGGTGTGCGCGCTGTGATCACCAAGTCACGGAGACTCGGATGATCACAGATCCGAGTAAGGGGCCGGTCCCTGGCCCCTTACCACGTGATCAGCTGTCAGCCAATGACAGCTGATCACATGATGTAAACAAAACCAAAAATAAGCTGATCACCGGCTTATGTCAAAGGGACATCGGTCCCGAAGAGGAAGGAGGCACATATGCCTCATCTGTGCCAACAGGTGCCATCTGTCATTGCCACCTGCCAGTGCCCACAGTGCCCACAAATGCCACCTATCAATGCCCACAAGTGCCACCTATCAATGCCCACCAGTGGTGCCAATCAGTGCCACCTAGCAGTGCTGCCATCAATCAGTGCCCATCACTGCCACCTATCGGTGCCCATCAGTGCCGCCTCATCAGCATACATCAATGAAGGAGAAAAATTACCTGTTTGCAAAATTTTATAACAAAATATGAAAAAAAATATATATATTTTTTTTTAAAGTCTGTCTTTTTCATTTTTTTTAACAAAAAACCACAGAGGTGATCAAATACCATCAAACGAAAGCTCTATTTGTAGGAAAAAAATTCTAAAAATTTAATTTGGGTACAGTGTTGTGTGACCGCGCAATTGTCATCCAAAGTGCGACAGCGCTAAAAGCTGAAAATTGGTCTGGACAGGAGGGGGGTTTAAGTGCCCAGTAAGCAAGTGGTTAAAGCATGTTGTAAAGCACAGTGCTTGTGCTGTGTAATTTAGCCCACTGTATCACCTGAAATACCTGGTTGATCCTGCCAGTTTCTGCCCTCCCCTCTGTACGTTGATTATATCAGGGCTACTGAGCCCTGATACCGTTTTCAGCGTATGTGCCTCCGTCAGCTGCAGCCCTGCTCTCTCTGTCTGTGTCTCCCTCTGTCCTCGATCCCCCACCCTGCTTGTCAGCTCCAAACTCAAAACTGTGTGTTTCTTCTATAGTTCTGTCTATTATATAATATTAAGCTCCCCAGTAGATGTCATTTTTAAAAATATATATAATATAATAGCTTACTTCAGAGTGCCGTTCCGCGCTCATGTGACTTCCCACCGGTCTCCTCCCCTCCTCTCCTCATCTCGGCTGATGCCAGCGGGGGTTTCCCAGCACATCCCCCTGCAGCTATCAGATCGGGACAGGAGACCGACAGGCAGTCAGCTTAGCGCCGCATGGCGCTCTGAAGTAAGCTATTATACCGCATATTTTGAAAAATTACATCTACTGGGGAGCTTATTATTATTATTATTATAGACCAGAGGGAACTATAGAAGAACATTTTTGACAATTAACAAACACTTTAATTGGGAGACTGTCATCCAATCTCTATGGGCACCTTTGGGGATGCTATACAGCAAACATTTTCACAAAGATTAGCAAGCAACAAAAGATCAGTTTTATGCTTGTCTATATAATCACACCACTGGGACTTTGTTACTTTTATATATAGAATTATCTAAATGCAGAACACGTTAAGCAAAAGTAAACAATTGGATCTGTGTACTCTGTAAAGTCTGACAGTTTACTCATATGGGATCACCTTTCTGGGGTAAAGTTACACTCAGGATGCACAAAACTTCAGACAGCGGGTGGTTTTTAATACTGATATGCAGCCAGCTTTATTGTAAATGGTTGCAGGTAGCAAGATAAACAGAAAACAGCTCCTGTCTGGTCAGGCACTAACTATACTATCCAGTTACCTCTCTATCTAAAGGGCTAGATCCAGTCATTTAAAAAAGAAAACCATGAATTTCCAGAAATCTTACACAGTCTTTTTGCAGCTCTCATCGGTTAACTTCCTGTGTCTCAGGACAGAGCTCTGCTCTTCTCAAGTCAATGTGGTTAAGCAAAGGATATGGCAATGGATATGTGAAAAAGTATCTAAATTACTCTGATTGCCGATTACTCAACAGTTGGAAATGGTACTATTTGTACTAAAATAAAAAATATGCAATAAAAATTTGCAAAATGTGACAATGAATTAAAGTGTTTGTTCACCAATGACAGACTTCTGCCAAGCAAAATCGGTGAGTTGGGAGCTCTGATGCACAAGGAGAACTATGATTTAATTGGTATTGCTGAATCTTGGCTTCATTCTTCTCATGACTGGGCTGTTAATATTCCTGGCTATGCATTCTTTCGGAAAGACAGGGTAAAACAGAGGGGTGGTGTTGTCTGTCTCTATGTGAGAAGTGATCACAAAGCGAGTGCAAAAGAGGACCTAGTTGATGGAGAGTGTGATAAGTCTGAAGCATTATGGGTGGAAATGTACATGGGTGTGCGTACCACAAAGGTTATCATTGGAGTTTGTTATAGTCCTCCCAGTTGTAATGAGGAGGTGGAGACTCAGCTCCTGGCACAGATAGAAAGGGCTGCAAGGGCTGGGACAGTGATAATAATGGTGGATTTTAACTACCCGGAAATTGGAGTAATGGCACTGCTGGAACAGTTAAAAGGGCAAAAATGTATAAACCTATTACAAGACAATTTTATGGTGCAGTTTATTAAGACCCCAACTAGGAATGATGCTCTGCTGGACCTGGTGATCTCAAACCATGCAGAGCTTTTTACCAATACTCATATAAAAGAACATTTGGGTAGCAGTGACCATAACATGATTTCATTTAATGTTAGCTGTAAGCAACAAACACACAGTGCATCCGGAAAGTATTCACAGTGCTTCAATTTTTCCATATTTTGTTATGTTACAGCCTTTTTCCAAAATGGATTAAATTCATTATTTTCCTCAAAATTCTACAAACAATACCCCATAATGACATCGTGAAAGAAGTTTGTTTGAAATCTTTGCAAACTTATTAAAAAAAAACCCCAAAAAATTACATGTACAGTGGAGATGGAAAGTATTCAGACCCCCCTTAAATTTTTCACTCTTTGTTATATTGCAGCCATTTGCTAAAATCATTTAAGTTCATTTTTTTCCTCATTAATGTACACACAGCACCCCATATTGATAGAGAAACACAGAATTGTTGACATTTTTGCAGATTTATTAAAAAAGAAAAACTGAAATATCACATGGTCCTAAGTATTCAGACCCTTTGCTCAGTATTTAGTAGAAGCACCCTTTTGATCTAATACAGCCATGAGTCTTTTTGGGAAAGATGCAACAAGTTTTTCACACCTGGATTTGGGGATCCTCTGCCATTCCTCCTTTCAGATCCTCTCCAGTTCTGTCAGGTTGGATGGTAAACGTTGGTGGACAGCCATTTTTAGGTCTCTCCAGAGATGCTCAACTGGGTTTAAGTCAGGGCTCTGGCTGGGCCATTCAAGAACAGTCACTGAGTTGTTGTGAAGCCACTCCTTCATTATTTTAGCTGTGTGCTTAGGGTCATTGTCTTGTTGGAAGGTAAACCTTCGGCCCACTCTGAGGTCCTGAGCACTCAGGAGAAGGTTTTCGTCCAGGATATCCCTGTACTTGGCTGCATTCATCTTTCCCTCGATTGCAACCAGTTGTCCTGTCCCTGCAGCTGAAAAACACCCCCACAGCATGATGCTGTCACCACCATGCTTCACTGTTGGGACTGTATTGGACAGGTGATGAGCAGTACCTGATTTTCTCCACACATACCGCTTAGAATTAAGGCCAAAAAGTTCTATCTTGGTCTCATCAGACCAGAGAATCTTATTTCTCACCGTCTTGGAATCCTTCAGGTGTTTTTTAGCAAACTCCATGCGGGCTTTCATGTGTCTTGCACTGAAGAGAGGTTTCTGTCTGGCCACTCTGCCATAAAGCCCCGACTGGTGGAGGGCTGCAGTAATGGTTGACTTTTTACAACTTTCTCCCATCTCCCGAGTGCATCTCTGGAGCTCAGCCACAGTGATCTTTGGGTTCTTCTTTACCTCTCTCACCAAGGCTCTTCTCCCCCAGTTTGGCCGGACGGCCAGCTCTAGGAAGAGTTCTGGTCGTCCCAAACGTATTCCATTTAAGGATTATGGAGGCCACTGTGCTCTTAGGAACCTTAAGTGCAGCAGAAATTTTTTGTAACCATGGCCAGATCTGTGCCTTGCCACAATTCTGTCTCTGAGCTCTTCAGGCAGTTCCTTTGACCTCATGATTCTCATTTGCTCTGATATGCACTGTGAGCTGTAAGGTCTTATATAGACAGGTGTGTCGCTTTCCTAATCAAGTCCAATCAGTATAATCAAACACAGCTGGACTCAAATGAAGGTGTAGAACCATCTCAAGGATGACCAGAAGAACTGGACGGCACCTAAGTTAAATATATGAGTGTCACGGCAAAGGGTCTGAATACTTAGAACCATGTGATATTTCACTTTTTCTTTTTTAATAAATCTGCAAAAACGTCAACAATTCTGTGTTTTTCTGTCAATATGGGGTGCTGTGTGTACATTAATGAGGAAAAAATGAACTTAAATGATTTTAGCAAATGGCTGCAATATAACAGAGTGAAAAATTTAAGGGGGTCTGAATACTTTCCGTCCCCACTGTACATGAGTATTCACAGCCTTTGCTCAATACTTTGTTGAAGCACCTTTGGCACCAATTACAGCCTCAAGTCGTTTTGAGTATGATGCTACAATGTTGGCACACCTATTTCTGGGCAGTTTCTCCCATTCTTCTTTGCAGGAGCTCTCAAGCGCTATCAGGTTGGATGTGGAGCATTGGTGCACAACCATTTTCAGATATCTCCATTAGATGTTCAATTGGGTTCAAGTCTGGGCTTTGGCTGGGCAACTTAAGAACATTCACAGAGTTTTCCCATAGCCACTCCTTTGTTATCTTGGCTGTGTGCTCGGAGTCGTCCTGTTAGAAGATGAACCTTCACCCCAGTCTGAGGTCCAGATCACTCTGGAGCAGGTTTTCATCAAGGATGTCTCTGTACATTGCTTCATTCATCTTTCCCTTGATCCTGACTAGTCTCCCAGTTCCTGCTGCTGAAAACATCCCCACAGCATGATGCTGCCACCACCATGCTTCACTGTAGGGATAGTGAATATTTTCCGGATGCACTGTAGGGGAAATATAAAGACACATAACTTTAAGAGAGCAAATTTTTCAAGTTGAGGGCTGCTTTCCAAGACTTGGACTGGGAGGGAATATTGACATTGATGAACACAGGACAGAAATGGGAATTCTTAAAAAGACTGTATGCGAACTCACCGCAAGGTATATTCCCATGGGCAATACGTTTAAAAAGGCTAAAAATAAAACCTATGTGGCTCACGGCCAAAGTTAAACAAGCTATAAATAATAAGAAGAGCTTTTAAAAAATATAAATTGAAGAAATACTATCATCATTTAAATGTTACAAAAAATATAACAGAATATGTAAAAAGGAAATCAAGGATGCAAAAATTCAAAACGAATGACAGATTACAAAAGATAGTGGGACAAACCCCAAAAAATTCTTCAAATATATTATCGTATTTAGAGAAAATGCAAAATAATAATGCGCCAACCGAAGGGCAGAGCAGCCAACACAACAATCAGACAAATTGTAAACAAGATATAAAAAATAAATGTGGCGCTAAAAAATGTACGTTATTGAGCAAAGCCAGACTGAATGTTGCGCATATTGCCTTTCAGATAACATTCAGTCTGGCTTTGCTCAATAACGTACATTTTTTAGCGCCACATTTATTTTTTATATATTATCGTATTTATAAGCGTATAACACACACTTTTTCCCCCCTTAAAATCAGAGGAAAGCCATGTGTGTCCGTGTTATACGCCGATATAGGGCTGCCTCAGAGGGGAAGGAGGGAACGAGCGCCACCGAAATAGACAGAGCTGCGATCTCCTTTGTACTGCTCATCTCGCAGTCACACCCAGTCCCACATCCTAGCATTGACGTCCCCCCATTGGACCAGTGTAGGAGGCGGGCCAAGGGGCAGGACTGCGAGCCAAATACACAGGAGATTAGGCTCTTTCTATTTCGGCAATAACAAAGCTGCAGACTGGCACTGATTAGTCTGCAATGATGGGCAAGGCTGCAGATGGGCAAGGCTGCAGATGGGCACTGATTAGGCTGCAATGATGGGCAAGGCTGCAGATGGGCACTGATCAGGCTGCAATGCTGGGCAAGGCTGCAGATTGGCACTGATCAGGCTGCAATGATGGGCAAGGCTGCAGATGGGCACTGATCAGGCTGCAATGATGGGCAATGGCGAGGCTGCAGATGGGCACTGATCAGGCTTAATTATTGGGCAATGGCAAGGCTGCAGATGGGCACTGATCAGGCTTCATTAATGGGCAATAGGAAGGCTGCATTGATGGGCACTGACTGTTATTTTGCTTCAAAATTCTTCATTTAAAAGTTTTTAAAAGTAAGTTTTTTTTCCCCCCTGAAACTTCCCTCTTAAAATGATGGTGCGTGTTATACCCCAATAAATACGGTAATAGTAAATAGGTCAGGTCTGAGCATGTAGGCCCTTTACAAAATAATCTGGAGTGGGTGACTGGGGACAAAGAGAAAGAAAATGTATTAACCACTTGCCTACTGGGCACTTAAACCCCCCTCCTGCCCAGACCAATTTTCAGCTTTCGGTGCTCTCACGATTTGAATGACAATTACTCAGTCATGTAATACTGTACCAAAATGAATTTTTTGTCCCTTTTTTCATACAAATCACCTCTGGGTTTTTTATTTTTTGCGCTATAAATAAAAAAAGACAGAAAATTTTGAAAAAAAAACGCATTTTTCTTAGTTTCTGTGATAAAATTTTGCAAATTATTAATTTTTCTTCATAAATTTTGGCCACAATTTATACTGCTACATATCTTTGGTAAAAATAACCCAAATTAGTGGATATTATTTGGTCTTTGTGAAAGTTAGAGCCGGTTCACACAGGGGCGACTTGTCAGACGACCTAGCCGCCTGACAAGTCGCCTCCCGTTCTGTACAATGGAACCGTTCTAATAGGAGCGACGCAAGTCGCTCTGACTTAGAAAAAGGTTCCTGTACTACTTTAAGGGTGACTTGGGGCGACTTGCATAGACTTCTATACAGAAGTCGTTTTGCAAGTCGCCGCGGAAGTCGTTTGCAAGTCGCGCCGCCCCTGTGTGAACCGGGGCTTAGAGAGTCTACTAGCTATGGTGCAAATCATACAAAATTGATCACACCTGATGTACTGGTGGCCTATCACATTTCTTGTGACCCGAACAAGCCAGGAAAGTACAAATACCCCCCAAATGACCCCTTTTTTGAAAGTAGACATTCCAAGGTATTTATTAAGAGGCACGGTGAGTTTTTTGATGTCATTTTTTCCCACAATTCTTTGCAAAATGAAGATTTGTTTTTTTGTTTTTGTTTTTCCCCACAAAATTGTCATTGTAATAAGTTATTTCTCTCACATGGCATGTATATACCACAAATAACGCCCCAAAATACATTCTGCTACTCCTCCTGAGTATTACGATACCACATGTGTGGGACTTTTTCACAGCGTGGCCACATACAGAGACCCAACATGCAGGGAGCGCCATCACGTGTTCTTGGAGCATAAATTACCCATCTAACTTGTTGACTACCTATTACACTTTTGAAGGCCCTGGAGCACCAGGACAATGACACGTGACACTGATGACAGATGGCACGGATACGTGGCACTGATGACACTGACGTGGCACTGATGACAGATGGCTCTGATACGTGGCACTGATGACACTGACGTGGCATTGATGATAGATGGCACTAATATGTGGCACTGATGACAGATGGAACTAATACGTGGCACTGATGATGTGTGACACTGATGACAGATGGCACTAATATGTGGCACTAATGACACGTGGCACTGATGACAGATGGCACTGATGACAGATGGCACTAATACATGGCACTGATGACAGATGGCACTAATACGTGGCACTCATGACAGATGGCACTAATACGTGGCACTCATGACAGATGGCACTAATACATGGCACTCATGACAGATGGCGCTAATATGTGGCACTGATGACGGATGGCACTGGGGAGGGATGGCACTGGGGAGGGATGGCACTGGGGAGGGATGGCACTAGCGACAGGACAGTGGGGACAGATGACAGTGGGGAGGGATGACAGATAACAGACTTTTTTTTCAGTTTTTTTTTTTTTCCACTCACCGCTGCAGAGGTTCGCTCTCCCTCCTCACACGCTGTCTCTGTGTGAGGAGGGAGAGCCGGCGATGAGAGATGATCTCATATAGGAAATTGAAGTATGGGTATAATGGCGCTACCTAAAAACTTAACTGGGATAGCCTTAGAAGTGATAAACCCCTACTGTTGGTTGTATATCTTATAAGGTATTAGGCATCAAGGGATACGTCCCCTTTATATTATGAATAATACTTCAAAAGCATAGGTGTGTGCACAATGATGTATACTTAGGGAGAAGTATATTGCAACCCATCAAGTGTCGCACGGCAAAAAGTTGTCCTACAGCGTCTGGTGGTAGAACCAGAGGCTATATTCCATAAAGTGCATTTATTGAGACCGTATACCATATGCTATAAAATAATTTCTATATATAAATTTATACCCGCATCAGCAGTTGTGACAACACAATCATGGAGATTGTGTTATCCATACAACAGTACACATGCTACGTATATAGATCACGCCGCCTTGATCAAAAACCATATGTATAATAAAGCATGGATTAAAATCGCATGCATGCAAAACAGAAAATATTAACATAAAAATTCCAGCATTCAAATCTCAGATAAAATATAACAGTCCCATAAGTTGGTACTATATTGACTTTGTAAAATTCCCAATGGTGACTTTGGTGCTGCAACAGTTGTCTGGTGACTCTAGTGCTCCCCCTTTTGGTTGCCTACTCACCAGCTCCCGGAACCCCAACAGGGGTATTGCGCCTGTAGTATATTAAGCTGGGTTGCTCCGCTTGCTGCTTCCTCCGGTAGGTGCCTTTGATGTGATCAGCTCCCCAAGCCCCATACAGGGGTAGTGCGTTTATGCTGGAAAATAGACCACTGTGCTGCTATATTTTGTAGTGGATGTCTCCTGTGCGTCTCGATCCGTGAAGATGTTGCATCCCCTCTTATATTAAGAAAAAAGAGCTTCCATGGCATAATAAAGTATGATCCCTTTATTTAAAAACATATATGCCCAAAAACGGGGATTTTAAACAGAAAAAATAAAATAAACAAAAAGATATAAACAAACAATAATAAAAAATAAAAAAGTCCAAGCACTATTGTATTCCCACCCAGTCCAGATGGGATAGGACACCAATAGTTCCCAGGCAGTAAACGAGTTTTAAAAGTCCCTCCTAAAGAGCATAACAACGAGGTGGGGGGTGTGTGTCCACCAGCCGCTGAACAGCGTTCTCCTCTCTCGTATGCCCTGGAGGTGATGTGTAGAGCGTGGTGCCGTTGTGCGCGCTTCGTCACATGACGTCCTCAGCAACGGTACCACACTCTGCCATCTGTGAGATTTTATAGGGAGGGAGCGTCCATGCTGAGCCCGCCCCTCAAATTACGGGGCTATGAATTATGTGTAACTATTACAGGGCTATAGCTCAACTATATGTGGTCCAGTTGAGCTATAGCCCTGTAATAGTTACACATAATCCATAGCCCCGTAATTTGAGGGGCGGGCTCAGCATGGACGCTCCCTCCCTATAAAACCTCACAGATGGCAGAGTGTGGTACCGTTGCTGAGGGCGTCATGTGACGAAGCGCGCACAATGGCACCACGCTCTACACGTCACCTCCAGAGCATACGAGAGAGGAGAACGCTGTTCAGCGGCTTTATGGAATATAGCCTCTGGCTCTACCACCAGACGCTGTAGGACAACTTCTTGCCGTGCGACACTTGATGGGTTGCAATATACTTCTCCCTAAGTATACATCATTGTGCATACACCTATGCTTTTGAAATATTATTCATAATATAAAGGGGACGTATCCCTTGATGCCTAATACCTTATAAGATATACAACCAACAGTAGGGGTTTATCACTTCTAAGGCTATCCCAGTTAAGTTTTTAGGTAGCGCCATTATACCCATACTTCAATTTCCTATACGTTCTGCAAAGCACCTCATTGGGTACTTTGTGTAAGGGAGGCAGCAACCTGTGGTTTCTGACCCTATAGACGTGCCCTAAGCGCAGTTTCTTTTCGTAATCGATGATCTCATATGTTTACATATGAGATCCTCTCTCATTGGCACCGCCGATCGCACTGTAAACGGCCGCTGTCATTGGCCGTTTACGGCGATCTGTGACTGGCTGTGTCCGAGGGACAGGGCCAGCACAAAACTTCCCCGATGCGCGCCCGCGGGAGCGCACATTGTGGAAGTAAACAGCTGGACGTCCAGGGACGGCCACCCGGCAGTTAGCGTCCACCCTGCAGCTGTCTTTCGGCTATAGCGTGGGAGCGAAGTGGTTAAATACTTTCTTCAGCTCTGTGTACAGTGCATCTGGAAAGTATTCACAGCTCTTCACTTTTTCCATTCCAAAATGCATTAAATTCAATATTTTCCTCAAAATTTGACAAACAATACCCCATAATGACAACATGAAAGAAGTTTGTTTAAAATTCATAAATTTATTAAAAATAAAAAACAAAAAAAATCACATGTACATAAGTATTTACAGCCTTTGCCACGACACACAAAATTTAGCTCAGGTGCATCCTGTTTCCACTGATCATCCTTGAGATGTGTCTACAACTTGATTGTAGTCCACCTGTGGTAAATTCAGTGGATTGGACATGATTTGGAAAGGCACACACCTGTCTATATAAGGTTCCACAGTTAACAGTGCATGTCAGAGAATAAACCAAGCCATGAAGTCCAAGGAATTGTCTCTGAGACAGGATTGCATCAAGGCATAGATCTGGGGAAGAGTATAGAAAAATGTCTGCAGTATTTAAGGTCCCAATGAGCACAGTGGTCTCCATCTGTAAATGGAAGAAGTTTGGAACCACAAGGGCTCTTCCTAGAGTGGGCCACCCAGCCAAACTGAGCGATCGGGGGAGAAGGGCCTTAGTTAGGGAGAAGATCAAGAACCCGTCACTGACAGAGCTCCAGCGTTTCTCTGTGAAGAAAACCTTCCAGAAGAACAACCTTCTCTGCAGCACTCCACCAATCAGGCCTGTATAGTAAAGTGACCAGAAGGAAGCCACTCCTCAGTAAACGGCACATGACCGCCCGCCTGGAGTTTGCCAAAAGGCACCTGAAGGACTGTCAGACCATGAGAAACAAAATTCTCTGGTCTGATGAAACAAAGATTGATCTCTTTGGCCTGAATGGCAAGTGTCATGTCTGGAGGAAACAAGGCACCACTCATCACGTGGCCAATACCATCCCTACAGTGAAGCATGGTGGTGGCAGCATCATGCTGTGGGGATGTTTTTCAGCAGCATGAACTGGGAGACTTGTCAGGATCAAGGGAAAGGTGAATGCAGCAATGTAGAGAGACATACTTGATGAAAACCTGCTCCAGAGCGCTCTGGACCTCAGATCGGGGAGGAGGTTCATCTTCCAACAGGACAACAACCCTAAGCAGACTGGCAAGATAACAAGGGAGTGGCTATGAGGCTACTCTGTGAATGTCCTTGAGTGGCTTAGCCAGAGCCCAGACTTGAACCGGACTGAACATCTCTGGAGATATCTGAAAATGGCTGTGCACTGACGCTCCCTATGTAACCTGGTGGAGCCTGAGAAGTCCTGCAAAGAAGAATGGGAGAAAATGCCCAAAAATAGGTGTGCCAAGCTTGTAGCATCATACTCGAAAAGACTTGAGGCTGTAATTGGTGCCAGAGGTGCTTCAACAAAGTATTGAGCAAAGGCTGTAAATACTTATGTACATGGGATTTTTTTATTTTTAGTGAATTTGGAAAGATTTCAAACTTTTTTCACGTTGTCATTACAGGGTATTGTTTGTAGAATTTTGAGGAAAATAATGAATTGAATTCATTTTGCAATAAGGTTGTAACATAACAAAATGTGGAAAAAGTGAAGCGATGTGAATACTTTCTGGATGCACTGTATACAGAGGGGAGCCCATGTCCATAATGGGGATGGTATTGACACAGCCCCAAATGATCCACAATGACTCAAAAGTGATATGGTTCAGAAATTACTTTTTAATATCTATTATCTTTATAAATGATTTAGGGTATGGGATTAAAAGTACCATTTCAGTCTTTGCAGATGACACCAAGCTATGCAGTGGAATAACATCCTTACAGGATGTCTCCAATTTACAAGCTGACCTCAATGCACTATTTCATTGGGCAACTATGTAGCAAAAGAGGTTTAATGTTGATAAATGTAAAGTTATGCATTTGGGAGCTAATAATATCCATACATCATACACACTAGGGGGAGTACGACTGGGGGAATCGATAGTGTAGAAGGATCTGGGGGTTTTGGTAGATCATAAGCTTAATAATAGCATGCAATGCCAAACTACGTTTTCCAAAGTGAGCAAAGTCCTTTCTTGTATTAAGAGGTATGGACTCCAGAGAGAGATATCATTAGTAAGACCTCATCTGGAATATGCAGTTCAGTTTTTGGCACCAGTTCTCAAAAAGGATATTGGAGAACTGGAGAAAGTGCAGAGAAGGGCAACCAAACTGATAAGAGGCATAAAGCAGCTTAGCTATGAGGAAAGATTAGAGGAAATGAATGTATTCTCTCTTGAAAAGAGGAGATTAAAGCGGGGTTCCACTCAAATTTTTAACTTAATCTTACCCCCTTCAGTTAATTGCGTAGATGTTCAAATTTTTTTTTATCGCTGTAATTACCTTTATATTGTACTTTATTGTGGCACTTCCTGTCTCTCCTCCCATGGGAGTAGGCGTGTTTATTGCCTTTCCCTGGCGCCGCACTGTCTCCTGGGAGCTTAGTGTCAGGCTTCCCAAGATTCAGTGCGGAAACAATAATCATGCGTGTGAACAAGCTGTGAATGTACAGCATTCACCGCATCCAGGAAATCAATGCTTGTGGGCTTCACATGCCCACAAGCAAGATGGAAACAGCCAGCATCACATTTTTTAAGTTATTCTTCAGTACGAAAACAGACAGAGGCGGAAATATTACACCCAAACTGTGAGTAATATTTTGGGGTTAGCAAAAAAAAAAAAAAAAAGATTGGTCGCCGGACTCCCGCTTTAAGGGGGGATCTGATCAACATGTACAAATACATAACTGGTCTATATAGTGAACTTAGTGTTGAGTTCTTCACTTTAAGGTCATCACAGAGGACAAATTTAACAAAAGTGTAGCGCTAAAATGACGTGCCTAGTGCAGTATACATAGGTGAGTTTATAATAAAGATTACAGAAGAGTTTCCAGAGTTGCCGGCATTTCGTTTTTCATTCTCATATAACGAAGATACATCCAAAGTCACCAGAAAGGTAGGTCTAGTGGACTCTAGTCATACCCTCCTTAGTGACTGCAGATCTTTAGTTTCTTTCAGGTAAGCTCTAGTCACCTGTACACTGGGCTGAAGGAACTTATTTAAATATTTTCCCAATCTAGATGTAACTGAACCTATTCCATTCACAATAGGACATGCAGAAGGCGTTCGTACACTTTTATGGATTTTCGGTAACGTGCATATCATTGGTATTCTACATGCACTAGGTACTAAATACCTTTTTTCTTTTTTATTCAGGGCTTTTGTCCTAAATCCTAATTCTACAAGTTCATTTAACTGTTTAGTATATAACTCTGTAGGGTCACTGGGGAGTTGTTTGCATGTGGTTCTATCACCCAATAATTCCATCAATTGGTTATAAAAAAACTGTTTATCCAATACGACTATAGACCACCACCCTTATCAGATGGGCGTATAATGATATTATTATTTTTTTGGTTTTAAGCCCTCCATATCTTTCAAAACCAAACTTTTAAAAACTTTAATATGGTGATTAGAATTGTTCTGGGGATTAACAATAGATTTGTGTAAACCACTGTCAACCTGACTAGGGTCCACAACAGCGCTATTGATAAGATAAGCGGGGTGGCTAAGAAAATATTTTCTCATATTAAGGCTATGTACATATTTGTACGTGTCTATATACATATCAAACTTATTAAAGAGGTTGTAAATCTCGGAAAAACAAAAAACAAAACAAACCCAGCAAGACAAAGGCATAATAAGCTAGTATGCATTGCATACTAGCTCATTGTGTAATTCTTACCTCAGAATGATGCCCTGAATCTGCGTCGGCGCTCCGAGTACACGGCCGTCATCTTCCACCGGAGTTAGTTCTGGGTTCGCTGCTCCGGCGCTCTGACTGGCTGGAGCCGCGATAAGGTCACTCCCGCGCATGTGCGCGGGAGCCGCCAGTCATGGCATGGCTACTGAAGAACCTGCGCCAGTGGCCCGTTTCTTCAGTGCGCATGAGCCAATGACGTCGGCAGCAGTGCATAAACTGTATATCTCCTAAACTGTCGAAGTTTAGGAGATATTCACGGTACCTACAGGTAAGCCTTGTTATAGGCTTACCTGTAGGTAAAAGTGGTGCAACAGAGTTTACAACCACTTTAAGTATATTTAATTCCTTATGGCTTAATTTCACCTTACTCAGGTTATAAATACCCTTGTTTAGGTGTCCCTCCTTTTTCTGGGATTGTTTTGGTCTCCCTGCCCTACAGTCTCTCTGTCTCTTTGAACCGGGGCTACGTCCCTGTATGTGTACTGTGGAGGGCCCCCCCTTTCCCTTCCTTGATTGTGTAGGGGGTGGAAATTGTGTCTCAGGGTTTTCCTTCCCCTCCATCCATTCCCCTGATGACCTAAAAAGGGATTCAGTTGGGAATAACTCTCATTATACCCCTGATCTGCTAAAGGTGGAAACCAGTTCTGCACAGGGACCTTCAGTATGGTGATAATCATTATAGGGAGTGGATGGAGGTGTAACTAGAACCTTCAGGGCCCCGGTGCAAGAAACCATGATGAGCCCCCCTGACCCACCCTTCCATCTGAGCCCCAGGCTTCCAATTTTGGGAGAGTGTCCATGGACATCCTCCCAGAACCCTGCTTCCCGCGTTCCCCCTGGGATGTGCAGTCAGTGCAATCACAGCAGCCCTTTACCATGTGATCAGCTGATCACATGTAAACAGAGGAACATAGAAAAGGGTACTACTAGAGTAACCAAAGGTCGGACTTTTGAGGCATAGAAACAATGGAGAAAAAAACACAATATTCATAACATTTATTGAAAAAAAATCATCATATAAACAAAGTATTGAAAAAGAGATAAAAGACATAAAAGTGATACAGTTTGTACAGTGAGCCCTTGTGCGTCTACGTGTTTCGCCGTGAGGCTTCTTCAGGACACGATCAGGGTTCAAAGACATATCAAAAGAGAAAAGAGAGCGAATCTCACTGTCTTCAATTCGGTTGGGCCTCACGTATAAAGTCCCAGTAGCCGGAGAGTTTATAGCAAACTACTGATGTGTAGACTTCAGATATTGCTATATTAGGGGCAGGCATGTGTTTTATATCCAGGCAATAAAAAGACCACCAGGGTAGTAATACTACAGGGTCCAGTATCCACACAGGAAAAAACCTTAGTGAGGTTGAGCACTGCTAGTGGTATACAATACAGCCCATGCTAGCATGCAATACATGAAGATTAGGATAAATAGATGTGCCCCTAAGAGACAGCCGGGTGCTGTACACGTGTAAACAGACTTGCTGGTTATCAGCAGTGCAGCCTATTAGTGCCACTTATCAGTGCCATCTATTAGTGCCCATTAATGCTGCCTATCAGTGCTCATCAATCCCGCCTATCAGTGCTGCATTTTAGTGCCGCCTATCAGTGCTCATCAATGCCGCCTATCAGCGCCTATCAGTGCTAATCAATGCCACCTATCAGCGTCTATCAGTACCCATCAGTGATGCCTATCAGTGATCAATGCTGCCTATCAGTGCTCATCAATGCTGCCTATCAGTGCTCATCAATGATGCCTATAAGTGGTGCTTATCAGTGCTCATTAATGCCGCCTATCAGTGCCCATTCATTCTGCCTATTAGTGCCACGTATCAGTGCTCATCAGTGCCACCTATCAGTGCCACCTATCAGTTCTCATCATAGCTGCCTATCAGTGCCACCTATCAGTGCCGATCAATGCAGCCTATCAGTGCTCAATGCCGCCTATCAGTGCCCCCTATCAGTTCTCATCATTGCTGCCTATCAGTGCTGCCTATCAGTGCTCAATGCCTATCGATGCTGCCTATCAGTGCCCACAAATCCCATTTATCAGTGCTCATCAGTGCCGCCTATCAGTGACCATCAATCCCACCTATCAGTGCTCAACGATCAGTGCTCCCTGCCTCCCCAGCAGGACTCTGAGCTGAGAGCGTGTCTCTCTCATACAGCTCACAGCCGTCATTGACAGTTCTCCCTCTCCTCTCTCCAACGGGATGAGAGAGGAGACAGCCGATCTGCTCCATTTCCAAACCACCCCCTTCCTGTGTGTGCACTGTGGGAGGTGTGAGCTCATTAGCTTCACACTTGACTTCTCACAGAGCACACACAGGAGGGGGTGGTGGTTTGGAAACGGAGCAGATCAGCTGTTTCCTCTCTCATCCCGTTGGAAAGAGGGAGAACTGTCAGTGACAGCTGTGAGCTGTATGAGAGAGACACCCTCTCAGCTCAGAGACCTGTGATTAGCAGTGGCGGAATGCCGGGGCCTGGTCGTGTGACTGCTGCAACCCTGGTAGTTCCGCCACTGGCGTTGGTACCATTGCTGGTTATAGTATGCATTATAATCCACTGTTGGTTCTTACCAGTTGGGGGGGTGGTCTAGGAGATTGATAACCCTTTCCATATTGTTGACCTTGTGGACAAGGATTTGGGTGGGACTGTCTAGGCGCATTAGTCTTCCCCCTATTTTGTGGGTCCCTTTTTCCACCTTCACATTTGGCCAAAGGACCACTAATTACACCTTTCCCATCCTCCTCAGGTGAGTTAACAGTCATCAGATTCTCTGAGTTCTGCCAAAGGTAAATGTTATTATTTTTAAAATCAGATAAATCTCTCCTAAATTCCTTTACCTTCTTTTTGTGGGTATCTTGATCTACCTTTTCAAATTCCTTATTGATATTAGTATTAAACTCTTTCATCTCATTCAAGTCCTTAATGGGATGCAATTTACTCTGCAATTCCTTAATTTTAATGTTAATTCTATCTAACTTGATTTTTTTCCTTTTAAGGACTAATGCCTGGACTTCTTGTCCTGAGCTGTTAAAAAACTCCAACCACACATCCATAAATTCTTTATCATTCAGACCATCCTGAGGGGCCACTTCCCATCTGAGGCTTCTGAAGATAAGATTTTTCTTTTTAGATTTAGGCTTTCACCTGTTTCTCCAGCGTATACTCTAACATTGTTAATGTAGCTGAATAATCTACATCGCAATCCGAAATGATCTGATTCGATGAAAAAACAGAATCAGAATTAAAATTTCTATTGGATTAAAAATGTATAATTTCCATGGCAGCAAGTGATTAAATAAATAACAAAAACTCAAAAACATCAAAATAACATACTTCCCCAGATCTTATCCCTGCGCCAGAGAATACAAGTGAATCGATAATAAATTCTAAAGATGACAGCCACTTAAACAATAATTAGCATAAAACACATCTACCATAAATGAATAAAAAACAACCAGGTAAACAGGGGTGCTGAACAAACAATGCACAGGTGAGTGAAATATTTAAAAAAATAAAATAAAACGTAAAAATAGAACAATTGAACACCCAGTGAATGAAAGTGCATGATCCTAAAAAAACAGTCCATAATAAAACGTGTCCAAATCTGGATGAAACTATAATTGATGGCGGGGAGGATAGACATATCTTTAATACACCTAGACCCCAGTTGCTCTTTTACCAGATGATCTCCTATTTATATGGGAGGGGTCTAGAACTGTTGAGTTTTTGTTGCACCTTAACCATAATGATAATAACATTAAACTGGATTATCAAGTTAGTGACACTGACACTAATGCCGCGTACACACGAGCGGACTTTACGGCGGACTTTGCCCGGCGGACTGGATTTCGTCGGACAATTCGATGTGTGTGGGCTCCAGCGGACTTTGTTTTCTCAAAAGTTGGACGGACTTAGATTTGAAACTTGTTTAAAATTTATCCGTTGAAATCGAGACCGGTCGAAAAGTCCGCCGTCTGTATGCTAGTTCGACGGACAAAAAGCCACGCTAGGGCAGCTATTGGCTACTGGCTATGAACTTCCTTGTTTTAGTCCGGTCGTACGTCATCACGTACGAATTCGACGGACTTTGGTGGATTGTGTGTAGGCAAGTCCGTTCATTCACAAAGTCCGTCGGAAAGTACGTCGAAAAGTCCGCCGGGCAAAGTCCGCCGTAAAGTCCGCTCGTGTGTACGCGGCATAACATACACTTTTTGGATGTTAATATTGAAAGATCAGGCTCTATATTGGAAACAAAGGCTTATTTTAAACCCACGGACCGGAATAACTATTTATCAGTCAATAGCGGGCACCGTCCTTTGTGGATTAGAAATATACCAAAATACCAGCTGATGAGGGTGAAGCAGAATTATAGTAAATAGGAGGATTACTATGCGCAGGCGAATTACCTGAAAAAAAAATTCATACAAAATGGATATAATTCTGAGATCCTTGATAGAACCATTAATGAGGTTGGTGCTATTCCAAGAGATCAGTGCCTTAAAAATAAAGATCAATCAATGCAGAAAGGACTTCCAATGCCAACATAGAGATGTGGAGGATATTTTCAAAAAATATTGGCATATTCTATGCATGGATAGGGACTGGTTTTACTGGACCATCCCAAGTTTATGTTTAGAAAAGCACCCAATTTTGGAGACCAGGTTGTGATAATAATCCTGGATGCACCAGGCCAACAAAAGATATATCTTGACAAAAAGGGCTTTTTTGCATGGAGGAAGTGTATCGCATGCAGGACAGTTAAGACAGTCAACAGGGGACGCACTTGTGTCACCAATGTGGAGGGTAGAACCCTCGGTATTGATGAATTTATTACATTTTCCATGTTGTTTATCTGCTGTGGTGCCCATGTGGCCTATTTTATAGGAAGGACAAAAAGATTACTTAAGGTGCGTATAACGGAACATGTAGCTAACATTAAAAAGGTTTTTAAAAAACAGTGTTTCCTTGCATTTTAGGGAGAAACATAATAGGGACTACAACAGGACTACAATTTTGTGGAATAGATTGTGTCTACCCGTCCTGGAGAGGTTCAAATTAAGTTAGAGATTTATCCCAAAGGGAAACCAAGTGAAATTTTTGTTATTAAAAGTCTCACACCCAATGGGTTAAATATAGAACTAGACTTAAATTGCTTTACAAATAATTATTGATCTGGCTTTTGGATATTTTTTTTTGGATATGTAGTGAGTCCCTTATTAGGAGCTCAGTGGGACATTAGATTTACTCTGATAGATACTCTGATAGATACTTTATTATTTGGGGTGGTTCATTATATGGGGCACTATTATCAATTAAACATTATACTATTTATGTCATTAGGTGGTTTAGGGTCCACTGATGATTGGGGAACACCTGGTGAGGTGGGATTCTGCTTTATGTCTATATACATATTGTGTTGAATATTTGTTGTTTTGTTTTTTTTTTATTGTATTTGAATCATTAAACATGGTGTTGTTTGTTACTATGTCATTAGACTTTGTATATACTTTGTTTCTTAAACTGTGTTGCGGAAGCTATGCAGATCTGCAGGGACATTATGTAAGCAGGTAAGCGATTATCCCGCATTTGCATACGTGGGTGTATAAAAATATGGTTGCCGTGCCGTGCAGCCAATCCCAAAATGAAATCGTAATGATGAAACGTGTCGGGATGTGGCTGCATGGCAAACGGAAGCGACGTTCACACAATACCGGAAGTGACGTTCCATGTGGATTAGCTTGCTGGTCGGGTGAGATACAGACTTCATCGATGGGTTCGCTGTGACTATGATATGCTGGCTTCTGATCACTATACCAATGTGTTTTATGTATGGCGTTCTTGTAAGTGCAATACCATTTTGTGGTTTTTAATAAAATTCCTTTTTTCATACTTTATTGCTCTATTGGAGTTCTCTTTTCCTTTGCATATCTATGGGAATCTCTTTCCTATTGGATGTTTGGATCGAATGATGGGATATCTACAACCCCGAGGGGTACAATGCTCTTTTTTGCCAAACATGAGAGTGTGAGGCAATAATTGTTGGTGAGTGTACATCCTATAGGGGAAGTGGAGACAGGTCTAGCTATCACTTGGTGTGGTGTGGAATCACTCAATCAACTTGCATAGTTACATAGTAAGGTTGAAAAAAGACACACGTCCATCTAGTTCAACCAAAAAAAATAAAATAAAATCCCATATACACAATCCTTCACCCAAAGTTGATCCAGAGGAAGGCGAAAAACCCCAGCAAAGCATGATACAATTTGCTATAGCAGGGGAAAAAATTCCTTCCTGTTCCCCCAAGAGGCAGTTGGATTTTCCCTGGATCAACTTTACTTATAAATGTTAGTACCCAGTTATATTATGTACATTTAGGAAAGAATCCAGACCTTTTAAAGCAATCTACTTAATTTGCCAGAACCACCTCTGGAGGGAGTCCATTCCACATTTTCACATTCTTACTATGAAGAAACCTTTCCACATTTGGAGATGAAATCTTTTTCCCTCTAGTCCTCTGTGATGACCTTAAAGTGAATAACTCAACACCAAGTTCACTATATGGATCACTTATGTATTTATACATGTTGATCATATCCCCCCTTAATCTCCTCTTCTCAAGAGTGAATAGATTCCGTTCCTCTAATCTTTCCTCATCCATGCCTCTTATCAGTTTGGTTGCCCTTCTCTGCACGTTCTCCAGTTAACCGATATCCTTTTTGAGAACTGGTGCCCAAAACTGAACTGCATATTCCAGATGAGGTCTTACTGAGGTCTTACTGATGATTTGTACAGGGGCAAAATGATATCTCTCTCTGGAGTCCATACTCCTCCTAATACAAGAAAGGACTTTGCTCGCTGTGGAAACCGCAGCTTAGCATTGCATGCTATTATTGACCTTATCTAGCAAAACCCCCAGATCCTTCTCCACTATGGATTCCCCCAGTTGTATTCCCCCTAGTATGTATGATGCATCCATATTCTTAGCCCCTAAGTGCATAACTACATTTATCAACATTAAACCTCATTTGCCACTTAGTTGCCCAATTAGGCAATGCATTGAGGTTGGCTTGTAATTTGGAGACCTCCTGTAAGGACGTTATTTTACTGCATAGCTTAGTGTCATCTGCAAAGACAGAAATGTTACTTTTAATCCCAGACCCTATATCATTTATAAAGATATTAAAAAGTAAGGGTCCCAACACTGAACCTTGGGGTACACCACTTAGACCATTCAGAGTAATGCCGTGTACACACGATCGCACATTCCAACAACAAAATCCATGTTTTTTTTCCAACGAATGTTGACTCAAACTTGTCTTGCATACACACGGTCACATAAATTATGTCGGAAATTCCGAACGCCAAGAACGCGGTGACATACGTCGAGCCGAGAAAAATGACGTTCAATAGCCAGTGCGGCTCTTCTGCTTGATTCAGAGCAAGCATGGAACTTTGTGCATCGGAATTGTGTACACACGATCAGAATTTACAAGAACGGATTTTGTTGTTGGAAAATTTGAGATCCAGATCTAAAATTTTGTTTGGCGGAAATTCCGACGGAAAATGTCCGATGGAGCCTACATACGGTCAGAATTTCCGACAAGCTCTCATCAAACATTTCCCGTAGGAAAATCCGACCGTGTGTATGCGGCATAAGAGTCATTAACCACTACTCTGTCTTTTAGCCAGTTTTCTATCCATTTACAAATTGATCTTTCCAAGCCTGTTGACTTTACCTTACAAATGAGCCATGTGTGGGGAACTGTGTCAAACGCTTTTGCAAAATCCAGGTATACCACATCCACAGCCACCCCCCTGTCTAAGGTTTTACTTACCTTCTCATAAAAAGAAACCAGGTTTGTTTGACAACTTCTGTCTTTCATGAATCCATGCTGTCTGTTGCTTAAAATATATTTTCCCAGCAAGAACTCGTCTATGTGGTCCTTTATTAAACTCTCCATTATCTTGTCGACTATAGAAGTTAAACTAACAGGTCTATAGTTACTTGGTAAAGACTTTGTTCCCTTTTTAAATATGGACACCACATTGGCCCTGCGCCAATCCAGTGGTACCATTCCAGTGATTAACGAGTCCCTAAATATTAGAAACAATGGCCTTGAAATGACAGAGCTCAATTCTTTTAGGATCTGTGGGTGGATGCCATCTGGTCCAGGTGCTTTATCCTCCTTTATTCTGTCTAAATATTTCTGGACCATATCACATGTGAGCCATTGTGGATCATTTGGGGCTTGTCACTACCACCCTCATTATGGACATGAGCTCCCCCTTGATTCTTTGTATACACAGAGCTGAAGAAAGTATTTAATACATTTGCCTTCTCTTTGTCCCCAATCACCCACTGTAGATTATGTTTAAAGGGCCTGCATGCTCAGACCTGACCTTTTTTACTATTAATATATTTGAAGAATTTTTTGGGGTTTGTCCTATCTTTTGTTTAGAATTTTTGCGTCCTTGATTTCCTTTTTACATACAGTATTCTGTTATATTCTTTGTAACATTTAGGGTTGAAAATAGTTTTATTGGAAGGACAAACAGAATATTAGAAACACGATTGACATATTGTTTACAGAAAAGCAGCATTGAGCGTGCCAAATAGCTATCGACTACAGCAGCGCTTGCGCCTGAGGTTTCGTGTATAGTCATACATTCACTTTTATGTCAAATAATAAAAGAGCATAAGGAAGAAAGAAAGGAGGAAAGAAAGTAAAGAAAGGATTGGAAGAGGAGGGAGAGGATCTGCTGGGAGAGACTGGGGAAGAGAGACATTGACTTGACAGTTGAGGATCAGCCTCTGAATTTGGTTAGAGATCAGGGTAAAGGTGGAGCTGAGCTCGGGGAGACAGGGAGCATGTCAGCCAGGGTATCCGAGGAGGAGAAGAGCAGCGAGACAGACCATAAGACTTTATATTTGTCATAGGTGTTATTGTCGAGTGCTAACATCTCCTCCATTCACATGATGTCATTCATCGTGGAGACCCAAAGAGATAGCAGGGGAGTAGTGGTTGTTTTCCAAAAAAGAGAAATGAGTTGTCAGGCCACTGAAAAAAGCATAATAGACATCTTTTTTTGGGAGGCTATTGATCCTGGTAGCATGGAGAGAAGGGCTATCTCAAGTGTCTCTTTGTAACACTTAAACAATGATAACGTGCCTTCATTTTTATATTTTTTAAAGAATCTCTTTATATTATTTATAGCCATTTTAACTTTGGCCGTGAGCCACATAGGTTTTATTTTTAGTGTATTGCCCGTGGGAATATACTTTGCAGTGAGTTTACATACAGTCATCTTGAATAATTCCAATTTCTGTTCTGTGTTTATTGATGCCAATATTCCCTCCCAGTCTAAGTCCTGGAGAGCAGCCCTCATCCTTGGAAAATTTGCTCTATTAAAGTTAGTGTTACTAAACCCAGTAATATGAAAACAGTTCACCTGGCCCCCCATACTGCCTGCAGCTTATAAATCTTCTTTTTACTTTAAAATATTGCCACTATATACCTTTTTTTGGATGATCTGTATACCACGGTTTCATCAAAAACTTCACAGTTTCTTCAGTGCTCAGGAAGGTGGAGTTTTTCATTGCAGCCTGTATACACGCCCACGTGTGTGATGCCAATATCTTGTGACCTGGCTATCTCCTGAGAACAAGAAACTGTTCTCTCCAGCATAAAAGACACAGCTGAGCATGTGCAGGTTGGCTATTGCCTGTGTATTAGCTGGCTTTTTCCAGATAGACATTGCAGGGAAGGGAGGATCTATGCATACAGGAAAAAACAGCCTTTTTTACACAATGCAGAGGATTAACCCCTTAAATTTCCACAGTGATTATAACAAGCATGCTATGCTGCATATACAGACTGATTTTACTGCTGTGGGTTTAGTAACACTTTAATTTTTTTTTATCTTACCTGTATGTGTTTGTTGCTTACAGCTAACATTAAGTGAAATCATGTTATGGTCACTGCTACCCAGATGTTCTTTAATATGAATATTGGTAATAAGCTATGCATGGTTTGAGATCACCAGGTCCAGCAGAGCTTAATTCCTAGTCGGGGCCTCAATAAACTGGACCATAAAATTGTCTTGTAATAGGTTTATACATTTTTTGCCCTTTAACTGTCCCAGCAGTGCCATTACTCTAGTCAATTTTCGGATAGTTAAAATCCCCCATTATTATCACTGTCCCAGCCCTTGCAGCCCTTTCTGTCTGTGCAAGGAGCTGAGTCTCCACCTCCTCACTAACACTGGGAGGTCTATAACAAACTCCGTCAACCTTTGTAGTACGCACACCCATGTACAGTTCCCCCCATAATGCTTCAGAATCATCACACTTTCCATTAACTAGGTCCCCTTTCACATTCGCTTTGAGACCACTTCTCACATAGAGACAAACACCACCACCCTCCGTTTTACCCTGTCTTTCCGAAAGAGAGCATAGCCAGGAATATTAATAGCCCAGTCATGAGAAGAATGAAGCCAAGATTCAGCAATACCAATTAGGTCATAGTTCTCCTCGTGCATCAGAGCTTCCAACTCACCTATTTTGTTTGGCAGACTTCTGGCATTAGTAAACAAATACTTTAATTCATTGTCACATTTTGCAAACGTATGTTGCATGTTTTTTATTTTTAGTACAAATAGTACTATTTCCAATGGTTGTTTGTAACATAGGATGTTAGAATAATATTCTAAATTCATAATTTACAAGTAAAACAGGCGCAGTGCAACAGTACCTCTACAGAGTGTACCATATATATAAGGATTATATAATATAATATAATATATATATATATATATATATATATATATATATATATATATATATATATATATATATATATATATATATATATATATATATATATATATATATATATAGTCCCTGACAAAAGTCTTGTCGCTTCTCTAATTTGTAGAGACTACTGCTATTAACCTGACTTTTAATTAATCAATTGGTGTTAGAAATAGCTCATATGAAAAGCTAAGCTAAAGCCCTCCCAAATGATGTTTAATGCACTGAAATAAATTCGTTTCACTGAAAAAAGATTTATCATTTAGTCAAGACAGACGGGTCAAATTTTGGCAAGACAAAAGTTTTGTCGCCTATACAGAAATTGAACAACTTTACTGAAAATCCAAAAATATGTCAGCAAATTAAGTAGTGGTGCTGTGAGATCCAAATGTAATATCTTGTATGACTATCATGAGCTTGAAGGACAGCATCCATGCGGTTTGGCAAGGATTCATACAATTTATTGATGAAGTCATCAGGAATAGCAAATAAAACTTGCATGCCTCCCAGAGTTCATCAATATTTGGTTTCGTCTTCCATGCTTCATCTTTCATCCTACACCACATATGCTCAATGATGTTCATGTCTGGTGACTGGGCTGGCCAATCCTGGAGCATCTTCATCTTCTTTGCCTTAAGGAAGTTTGATGTGGAGATAGAGGTATGCGATGGAGCACCATCCTGCTGCAAAATTTGGCCTTTTTTATGGTTGGGAATATAAGAGGTAGCTAAGATTTCTTGGTATTTTAGACTATTGATGTTGCCTTCCACCCTGCAGATCCCTCGCACACCCCCATACTGCATGTAACCCCAGACCATGATTTTGCCTCCACCAAGCTTCACTGTTTTCTGGGTAAATCTCGGCTCCATGTGGGTTCCAGTAGGTCTGCAATATTTGCGGTGACTGTGATGTAATTCAACAGAAGATTCATCTGAAAAATACACCTTCTGCCACTTTTCCAGAGTCCATCCTTTTAGCAGGCTGTGGCCCTTGGCAAATGCCACATGGTTTTTCAATTGTCTTTTGTTTAGTGCTGGCTTATGGGCACTGATTCGACCATGGAGGCCATTTCGAGACAGAATCCGACAACTGTTCTGGTTGACACAGGGACTTCAGGTGACCAGGTCTCGTGGAGCTCTGCTGCAGTGGAAAATGGGCTGGCCTTGGATTTTCGAGCCAACAAACGGTCCTCTCGAGCAGTTGTCTTGCAGGGTCGGCCTGACTTGGCCTTGTCCAAAACGTCTCTAGTCTCTTCAAATCTTTTTTTTATCATTTGAACTTGACGCTGAGACACATTGAAGGTGTCTGCCACATCAGCAGTGGATCTGGTCTTCAGCCTCTTGATAATCAACACGTTTGCAGAGGTCTAGTTGCAGTTGAGAAGGTCTAGTGTACTGGTGTTCTTTTTATACACACCTGAGACCTAATTGATCCATTATTAGTCACAGGTGAAGCTCATATAACAAGGCGACAACACTTATGTCTTGGCAAAAATTGACTCAATGGGCTTTAACAAGCTGTGAATATTAGAATACTTTTTGTCAGTTTCGTTTTGTACTGAAACATTATTACAAAAGCTGTTGGGATTAAAATGACCCATTTCTTGTAACAAAATCTTGATTAGAAATATATTTTAGCGGCACTTCAGGTCAATTTGTACACAAGCGACAAGGCTTTTGTCAGGGACTGTGTGTATATATATATATATATATATATATATACTGGTCTGTCAGGGCTGCCACCGCGCCACGCTCTGCTGTGCGTGACAAGCCTCGCTCTGGTTCCCTCTCCACGGCCGTGCTACCAGACGAGACTACCATACATCACGGCACCGCTTGTGACAGGACCCCGCGTCTTCCTTCCCCCTCCCCTGGAACCCACACGTGCCTGGATGATTCTACCAACCATCTCATCTTTGCTCTGTGTGCCAAGGAGAAAACCGCCCCACCATCTTACATCATCCCCTGTGGATTTGACGTATCACCAGCCGTTTGTGGACATGCTGAGTCCCTCTCCTCCTATCCAGAGACATGCTTGAACGCAGATTTGCTATCTTCCATGTGAGTGGATATTGTTTTTTATAATAAATGTTTAATTGATACATACTCAGAGGCGCCCCTTTTCCTTGTTTAAATTCATAATTTGGCACTTATAGGTGTTATATTAATGGCAAGCTTGCAAAATATATTTGGATTTATGATTAATCATAATAAATACAGTATGAATGAATGGCCTTGATAAATTGATTTGATATGATTCTTTAGCTAAAGCTGAGTATATGCTAGAACTTTCTGGTGTAGCTAGTTTGAGAATGACATACAAACTATCTTGGTATAGAATGTCATGAGAAGTTAAAAATAGACATGTATCTATGCCGTTCGGAGGAATTATACATATATGTTTAAATACTGTTAAGTTAGTTTAGTATAGTCTCAGTCATATTAATAAGTATTAGTATATATTTACTTAATGTAGTTAAAGCGGGATTCCGTCCCTGTAAAAAAAAAATTAAAAGTCAGCAGCTACTAACACTGTAGCTGTTGACTTTAAATAAGTACTTACCTGTCCTGGGTGCCCGCGATGTTGGCCGCCTGAGGCCGACCTGTCCCTCGGCTCTCGGGTCCCAGCACCGCCATCCTAAGTAAGGGAAACAGGCAGTGGAGCCTTGCGGCTTCAATGCCAGTTTCCCACTGCTCGCGCGCGAGCGGCGCAGCGCTCTGTGAACGGCCCTGTGGTGTTCTGGGAACACACACACTTCCCAGAAGACAACAGGGCCGCTCACTGAGGAGCAGAACATGCGGCGGAATAGGAAGAGGCAGATTAGGAAGACTGCCTAGCAACAAGGGTTTAGGTAAGTTTAAACAATTTTTTTTTCAAATGTTTTTTTAAACTTTTTTTTAGGATTTTTGATGATTTTTTTTTTTTTTTCAGGGTGGCCCTCCACTTTAAAGTTGGTAATATGTGTTCATATTAGTAGGTGTATGGTTAAATGACATTACATAATCAGCATATTACAATATACTAGAATAGAGTGTTACATGTGGGCTTGTCAATCAAACTCCATTTATGACTCTCTGAATGAGTACCTCCTATTTGTATAGCAAATTGCTGAAGTTGGCAGAAATAAATGCATGCCATAAGAGGTTCTGAGTTTTGTGAGGTTATGACATTCGCATGTAACATATAAAACCAACACTTCGAGATTGAGAGGGACACACACAGGCTAGAGATGACACAGACATATTCACACGAAGACACTTTGATAAGTTGGAACAGCTGACTTCTCCCAGAAGTCTAATGCCCCGTACACACGGTCGGACTTTGTTCGGACATTCCGACAACAAAATCCTAGGATTTTTTCTGACGGATGTTGGCTCAAACTTGTCTTGCATACACACGGTCACACAAAGTTGTCGGAAAATCCGATCTTTCTGAACGCGGTGACGAAAAACAAGTACGTCGGGACTATAAACGGGGCAGTGGCCAATAGCTTTCATCTCTTTATTTATTCTGATCATGCGTGGCACTTTGTGCGTCGGATTTGTGTACACACGATCGGAATTTCCGACAACGGATTTTGTTGTCGGAAAATGTTATATCCTGCTCTCAAACTTTGTGTGTCGGAAAATCCGATGGAAAATGTGTGATGGAGCCCACACACGGTCGGAATTTCCGACAACAAGGTCCTATCACACATTTTCCGTCGGAAAATCTGACCGTGTGTACAGGGCATAAGAATGTCATTTCCTGCTTCTTGGTTACACGAGCATGGAGACAGAAGGCAGCAGCCATGAAGCACACATGATTTCATAAGCTTTTTACAGCTATATGACTATTGATTCTTCATATATTTTTACCTACACTGAACTATTATACTTTTTACATTGTATTTATGATGCCAACTGTGTGACAATAAACTCACACTTTGTTTTAAGTCAGTCTGCCTATCAATGCTATTTATCCCGAAACGCCCTTGAGATACAAGAATATTAGATATTAATACTATTCTTCAATTTAGCGAGCCAGACACTGCCGTCATTTCTCCATTTTTACGGAAATCTCGATCCTTGCTGAGGGGGGAGAGATTAGCGCAGTTTTGCAAATGTTCAAGTCCCGAGAAAAAGACTGTCCCGAACCTATCAACCAAAAGGCGTTTGTGTTGTGTCAGATGTGGACAACAGTCCAGTAACTGAGATGGTTGAAGACGAGAAATTCTTCTAAATACGGTGAGTAAAAGTTATGGAATTTATTGATGAAATAGCTAGAGAAAGCAAGCTAGAGTTTAAAGATGTGTCTTTTTATCCAAATGAAGTCACCTATGGGTATATATGTACAATTAATGTTTTTCGGGCTAATACACAGATTGACAAAGCCAGATTTACTGTGCACAAATTACGGAAAGAGTTAAATAATGTGTTAAAGTTAGTAAGAGTATTTAATAAGATGATTATTAGTATTTTTCCTGCCAAAATGTGTGTACACTAAATCAGACAGAGACTAACTATGTACAGAACACAGGAATGTATGAAAATGTATCCCAAGATTCTCTTAGTTGCCCAAACTGAGATTTTTTGTAATTACATAGAGAATCTTGAAGAACAATTAGAACAAAATGACAGTAGACAGATTGCTGTAATAACAGATGATAAAAAGACTGAATCCAAGTTAAAGCTACAACCTTCTTATAGTCCGGAAAGTTAGGAAATGGAGAATGTTGATGCTACTGATGAAATAGAAATGAAACATAAAAATGTATTATGTAGAACTGCAAAACTAAAATTGCAAATACATGACCAACTTATGAAAATTTTAAAAGACTTTCCGGTTTATGATTTTGAGGAAAATGTGTTTTCTAATTGGGATTTATTTGAGATGTATGCGGATCGTTTTAATCTGTCAAATGATCAACGCAATTACATATTTTAGCTGTGGGTTCCTGTTTAATTTTGCTAAACGAATTAATTCACCTGCAATTGATGACAAAGGCCAGGAGAGACATAATGACGCGGCAGACAGACTGCGACAATTGCTGCTATGTATGGCCAGTGAAGAACCGACCATACAAATGTTAGACCTTTTACAGACTACTGCAACAGAAGACCACTTTAAGTTTAAAATTAAATTCTGCAAGGCATATGAAATGATATTTGGAGTAGACAATGGCAATGACCCAGGTTTAAAAAATGCATTCATAAAAAAATTGAAATACCTTGACCCAACTCCACTAGCTATATACAGGAACGACAAACTTTAAATGATATAGTAAGCTTCATTTTCATTGATAAAATCAGGAGAAAATTGAAGCTAAGCGATCTCACACACGATGTAGCTATAATTCAATGTGACAAAAATAGTCAGGCTACAGACATGTCACAAACGACAATTCTTAGCAAGAATGATGATGACAGGTGCAGACAAGTGAGGCAAGGAAAGTCTTTTGCGTGTCTTTACTGTCATAGATTTGGCCATATAAGAAAATATTGCTGTAAATTTAAGAGAGACTCACAAATAAAAACTAAAGATATGGAGAATGAAAAAGCGAGTTTGTACAACCTGCTTTTTTATGTCAAGATAAAAGTTTGATTGAATTACCTTATGCCACCGTAGTCAAACAGATCAGTAATTTGACTGTTAACAGCACTTCAGACAACATGGTGAAAGGAGCTGTCACTGAAAGAGAGGGTTTATTGCCATTGCCAAAAATAGAATCACATCACGATTCAATTTCTATACCATTACAATATGTAGCTCCAATCATATTGGATGAGAATGGTAGACCATATATACAAGATTTGCTGAATGGTAAAAATAATTATTGTCTCATTGACAGTGGATCTGAGATTAGCCTTACCAGAGAAAACATACCTGTGAAACCTAATTCTCCTATGTGTAATATACTGGGTTTTAATAATATAGGTAATTCCACTGCTAGACAGGTATCTAATGTAACATTTGAAGTACCTGGACTAGTGAAAACTAATATTAACATTTGGGTCTGTCACGATGCAGAGAATATACTTGGCATTGATGTAATCAATAAACAAAAGTGGGTGATTGATTTGGCTAATAAAAGTATTTGGGAAGATCCATCTAGGCCCAAATCAGTGCTTATTGATCCCTCTATATACAGTAATGTTGGTTCCATTACCAATATGTCTACAGAACAAATATGGCCTGATATTAATGGTAATTGTGCTTTTAAAGGAAGTGGTACAACGTTTTCCAAGTTTGTGGTTAAAGTTCAAAAATGACATTGAAACTTTGAAAAATACCGAATTGAATATTGAGGGAAAAGATCCAGAACCCCTTAATCAGTATGAGTTACCACTAGAATCAATTGGTCTACTTTCTGCCATTATTGAAGAGTTTGTACAACTTGGAATTGTAAAGAAAGCACAATCAGTGGTAAATATAGTGCCTTGCAAAAGTATTCCCCCCCCCCCCCCTTGGCATTTTTCGTGTTTTGTTGCCTCACAACCTGGAATAAACATGGATTGTTTGAGGATTTGCATCATTTAATTTACAGAACATGCCCACAACTTTTGAAGATTTTTTTTTTATTGTGAAGCAAACAACAAATAGGACAAGATAACAGAAAAAATGTGCATAACTATTCACCGCCCTAAAGTCAATACTTTGTAGAGCCACCTTTTGCGGCTATCACAGCTCCAAGTCACTTTGCATAAATCTCTATGAGCTTGCCACATCTTACCACTGGGATTTTTGCCATTCTTCCTTGCAAAACTGTTCAAGTTGGATGGTTTGCGCTTGTGAACAGCAATCTTTAAGTCTGACCACAGATTTTCTATTGGCTTGAGGTCTGGGCTTTGACTAGGCTATTCCAACACATTTACATGTTTTCCCTTAAACCACTCAAGTGTTGCTTTAGCAGTGTGTTTGGGGTCATTGTCCTGCTGGAAGGTGAACCTCCGTCCTAGCCTCAAATCACACATAGAGTGGTACAGGTTTTGCTCAAAAATATCCCTGTATTTAGCACCATCCATCTTTCCCTCACCTCTGACCAGTTTCCCAGTCCCGACTGCTGAAAAAATCCCCACAGCTTGATGCTGCCACCACCATGTTTCACTGTGGGGATGGTGTTCTTTGGGTGATGTGATGTGCTGGGTTTGCGCCAGACATAGCATTTTCTTTGATGGTCAAAAAATTCAATTTTAGTCTCATCAGACCAGAGTACCTTCCTCCATACATTTTTGGAGTCTCCCATATGCCTTTTCACAAACTCAAAATGTGCCATTTTGTTTTTTGCTGAAAGTAATGGCTTTCTTCTGACCACTCTGCCATAAAGCCCAACTCTATGGAGCGTACGGCTTAATGTCGTCCTATGTACAGATACTCCAGTCTCTGCTGTGGAACTCTGCAGCTCCTTCAGGGTTACCTTAGGTCTCTGTGCTGCCTCTCTGATTAATGCCCTCCTTGCCCAGTCCAAGAGTTTTGGTGTGTGGTCGTCTCTTGGCAGGTTTGCTGTTGTTCCATGTTCTTTCCATTTGGCTATGATCGATTTAATGGTGCTCCTAGGGATCATCAAAGATTTGGATATTTTTTTTATAACCTAACCCTGACTTGTACTTCTCAGCAACATTGTCCCTTACTTGTTTGGAGAGTTCCTTGGTCTTCATGGCAGTGTTTGGTTAGTGGTGCCTCTTGCTTAGGCCTCTGGGGCCTTTCAAAAAGTTGTGTGTATGTAATGACAGATCATGTGACACTTAGATTGCACACAGGTGGACATCATTTCACTAATTATGTGACTTCTAAAGGTAATTGGTTACACCAGAGCTTTTTATGGGCTTCATAACAAAGGGGGTGAATACATACGCACATGCCAATTATCAGTTTTTTATTTCTGGAATATAGTTTTATGTATATATTTTTCTAATTTTAGTTCACCAACTTAGACTATTGTGTTCTGATCCATCACATATAATTCAGATTAAAAAAAACATTGAACTAAAGGCTGTAATGTAACAAAATAGGTAAAAAGCCAAGGGGATGAATACTTTTGCAAGGCACTATAACTGTATTTTGCCTATCAAAAAAAGATAATTCATATTCTTTATCAGTTGATTTAAGGACATTGAATAAACATATCACAAATAACCCAGTTCTTCCTGATAAATCTAACAAAGTTAAATTTGAATGCTGAGAACAAAGTGTTCTCTATACTAGAAATCTCAAATAGTCATTTTTCCATTACTTTAAGTAAAAGTTGTCAATACAAACGCGTTCACATTCGGAAAAGAGACTTATACGTTCACTCGATTAATACCTGGCCTAGGTATTGGTGATGGTGTAGTTCATGAAACTATAGCAAAAATACTTTAAAAAAATTTCTAGACCAGACTGTATTTGTCAGCATGTGGATACGATTTTGCTGAGTACTCAGATTATCGATGAACATTTGGCTCTTTTGTCTGAGTTGTTTATGCTGTGTGGCATGGGGGATTGTTCAGCTCCGTGGTAGATGCGTTTTCATGTAGTGAGTTCACATCAGACAGGCGTTTATAGTTAAGGGCTTGGTAGCCTACGTTTATTAAATGATAAAAACAAAACAAAAGTCCACTCAGGAATCCCGCAGGCGTTTAAATGTCATTCAGACACAACTGAAAATACAAGCCCACCTGGCTACTCTTCAGCAGTACTGCTGCTACAGGTAATGGTCCCTCAAACCACCAGCTCTTCCAGGCCCACGGTCTTGGATGCACACAGCTTTGGGCTTCTTAAACACACACAGGCTTCAAGCCCCTCAATGCACACAGCTTCTGTCTTCACACAGACACTCACTAGGAGCCACTGCTCCAACTCCACCTTCCTTCCACCTTCTGCTCTCACCAGCCCCTCGTTATATGGGCTGTGTGCAGCTGGGCACACACCCTGCTTGCTATCCTCAAGACCTGAACACAGGGTTGGAAATCCCATCCCACCTATGACTCAGGGATCTCCAAACTACAGAATCCCATCTGGAAATAGCAAAACCTGGAGAAAACTGACAGCAGTTTTCTCCATTTAAACTCTACGCTCTGTAGTCTTGCAGTCTGCAAATATGCAAACTCTGTGTCTCTTTTACCTCCAATTTCATAGGGTCAGAGCTTCGCTCTGCCGCATATCCCCCCCTTTGTTTCGATCCAGAGGGAGAAACACCAGCACCCATCATCATGGTTTGGACACCTCTGTGCTGGCGGTCAGCCACGTAGGCCCAAACCTTGTTCCAGGAACATCCCACCCTGGATCTTAACAGGGTACTATATTTTCCTATACTCAGCCTTCCTCTTTTAAGGTCCCTGGGCTTATTCACTTTTCTTGGCGGAACTCTGCCTATCTTGAGCCCTCCTTTCAACTTACAAATACCCGTTTTACCCTTCACCATTGGTATTTCAGGTTCAAAACAGTTTTTCTTGTTACCCACGGCAACCAAATCATTGTTTGCAGAACGAACCCTTAACAGATTACAGCTTCCAATATCATCAGTGCTTTCTAACTCAGTGTTTGTTAGAACCAGACCTGAGGAGGAACTACACACAGGCAAGGGACTACATCCCACAGGACCATAGCACAGCTCTACCTCACATTTTGTCCAACACTCCATGGGTACCTGTTCTAGCAAACTACCCTGACCCAAGCATAAACCACAAATTACATTGTTACGGCAACCAATATTAGCACTTTCTCCAACAGTGTCTCTGGGCACCTTAACTTGTACCTCTGGGCCAGCGACAATAAGCATCTCTGCTACTGCTGAGTCTATTCTGGGCCGCACCTTGGACCACACCAGCAGAGATGTTTCTAGTCACCGCATCAGGCGGAGAGACCTCTGATATCTTAAACAGTTTTCCTGCGCGCCTTCTATACCAATCAATAACTGGAGGTACACTCACAGGGAACCTGGAGATCCTGTCCCAAATGGTTAACCATTGGTCCCACCAATTCCACTCTTGGTCAAGGTTTCTCGGCACCGCCTGTACCACCTGGCCCTACCCATTAGTGCTACGCAGCAGCACCTGGTCCAACTGCGGTGGAGACACCTAAGTGTACAGTAAGTGCGTTTTACCAACTCTAGCATTTCTAGTAAGGTTTCTTTCATCTCTAAACATCCCATGTCTAAACACCAGACCTTTCTAGGGTCTTTTCCCCTGTCCAAGACATGGAGGGGCTCATCCACTGCAGGTTGAGAGGGTGAGACATTTGAAGAGACCTCCACCTCCTTGGAGGTACCCATCATCACAGCCTGTTGCTCCCCTGAAGCGCTGTCAGACACATGTCTCACACTTATCCCTTCTGCACCAGTGTCAGTGAGCCGCTGCAGGTCATTACAAGTCACACTATCACTTTGACACTCATCACCAATAACATCACATTGGCCAACACTATTGTCGGCATGACCATCAATATTCTCATTACAGGGAGACATAGCTGACCTGGGAAACTCTCGGCTCCGTCACTGTGGGCTTCTTGGAAATTTCCCTGGTCAACTCTGCAGCACCTGTGACTAGGGAACATGGCACAAGGACAGTTTTGTTCACCCCTAGTTTAACTTCTCCAGCACTCTGCTGGATTATAGCAAGCTCATGCATAGTCCCCATGTCCTTTCCAGTCTTTAGTCCTGCGGCTAGTTGGGCTTTACGCTGTGCCTCCCCACTGCCCTGGGTAGCGCACTGCAGCAAGTCTATATCCATTGATACTGCGGATCTCCCCACTGGACTTACTCCCACTTCACTGGGTTCAGTACCATAGACTGAAACAGTCTTACCAGTTCCTGCAGCTGGTGTAATAGCCTTCACTTGAGTGCGTTGTCTCCTAGGTGTGGTGTCTCCACAGGCTGACTCCCCCATGTGGCCATGGAGCACCACTGTAGCCTTTCTGGACCCACTGACGCCCCCTGTAGGTAACACAAGATCCCTGTTGCTAGGGGTAACAGCAGACTTGCACTCCAAATTTGGTTAGCTATACCTCATGCAGGATTTAGGCTGATGTGCTCTCCTTTCTGGGCTGACCACTTTCCCTAAGCAGCCATGACAGAAAACCTTGCGTTTCTCTTGATTTCCAAAACCTAGGTCTTCCGGTGACACTTCTCCCATCCTGGAGCATTGCTGGCGGCCCATGAAACGATGGAACTCTCCTCTAAGGATTTCCTCTTTAAACTTGCAGTAGTCATCCATCAAATGGTAAACCGTTCGGAACTCCATCCGTAATAAGGTTTGCAGCAATTTTGGCCACCGGTCCCTAGGCCATTTTCTCTTTACAGCAACTTTTTCAAATCTTACCAGGAAGTTCCCAACCTCCTCTGTAGGCAACATGGGTTGCATATAGTCAGAGGCCAAGATCTCAGCCCCTTGCACTGCGCCCCACTCTTTGTGGTTCTGCTTGAACCATTTGTTCACTGTCTCACACATCACTAGGCGGGAGTGGCCCTCCTATTTGGAGACATCATCTCAGGCCATGCTGAGCTCACTTCTTGGCATCTCCTCCATGACTGGCTCTCACTCGTTGCCATGGGATACCACTTCTGAGGACACCGCTGGTCACAATCATTAGTAGGCGAGTTCCAGAATTCATCAACCTCCTGTCCAGCTTGGTTATTCCACAAACATTCCTGTGACAAGGGGCACTGGGCAACAGCATGTTCCCACTCACTACAACGCATGCAGCGCAGAGGCCTCCTTGCCTCATGCTGTGGCACCTTTGTGCTCAGGCTGCCAGGGACAGTGTCCTCTTTCTCTTTTAGCTCACATTTATTAAATGATAAAAACGAAACAAAAGTCCACTCGGGAATCCCACGCAGGGGTTTAAACGTCATTCAAACACAACTGAAAATACAAGCTCACTTGGCTACTCTGCAACAGCACTGCTGCCACAGGTACTGGTCCCTCAAACCACCAGCTCTTCCAGGCCCACAGTCTTGGATGCACACAGGCTTCAAGCCCCTCAATGCACACAGCTTCTGTCTTCACACAGACACTCACTAGGAGCCACTGCTCCAACTCCACCTTCCTTCCACCTTCTGCTCTCACCAGCCCCTCATTATATGGGCTGTGTGCAGCTGGGCACACACCCTGCTTGCTATCCTCAAGTCCCGGACACAGGGTTGGAGATCCCGTCCCACCCATGACTCAGGGATCTCCAAACTACAGAATCCCATCTGGAACTAGCAAAACCTGGAGAAAACTTACAGGGCAGTTTTCTTCATTTAAACACTGTAGTCTTGCAGTCCGCAGATATGCAAACTCTGTGTCTCTTTTACCTCCAATGTCATAGGGACAGAGCTTCGCTCTGCCACAGCTGTTACAAGCTGAAGGTCTAAAATTAAACACAGGGAAATTTCAGCTGATGAAAAGTCAGGTGAAATACCTTCACATGCAAATTAGTCAAGGAAAGAGACAATTGTTGCACAGTTAGAGATATCACTGCAATCTCAACTCAACAACTCACAAGGCATTGCATCAATTTTTGCATAAAATAAATAATTGCAAAGAGTTTGTACACTGTTTCGCAGAAAAAGTTAATCCACTATATAATCTTTTGAAGACTAAAGGTAATATAGTTGACCAACGGGGTCCGAATGAGAAAAATGGCTTTGAAGTGTTGAAAAAAGATTTGCAGAATGCTCTAGCATTAAATACAATAGAAGTTTGTTCTGAAGCATTTCTTGTTTTGAAAACTCCTATATCTGAGAATGTCATCTCAGTAACATTATCTCAATTAAAAGAAGGTAAGGAGAAAATAATTTCATATTTCTCCAGAGTTTTATCATTTTTGGAAAAAACTTCTGAGTCAGGTGTAAAGCAACTAAGTGTTTACTATGCAATTAAAGCAGAGAGCATAGTGAAATCAAACAAAATCATTGTACAGACACCTGACTGCTCACTAAAAGGTATTTTTGAGGAAGATAGTTTTAGAGAATGTCAGAAAACATGTCCTCTATGGTTCAGAGCGTTATCATTCAAACACATTCAGATAGATGTAAAAGGAAGACATCTTCAGGAAAGCACACCAGCACATGTTTATACAGCTGTATCTGAGAAGTCTTTACCTCAGGTTTCCAGCATAAGAACTGAGAAAGATATTGAACCAGTACTGCAGGACAGTCTAACACTAGAATAAGAGCATGAACACAGAATACAGGTATGCATATATCTAATTTTAGAGATGAGAACAAAGGCATAGCCTATTGTCATCTCTGGGGAGATACAAATCCTTGTTTTCACAAAGCAAGGTTTTGTATCATGACCAAAAGGAGGTGTTGCGTCCTATCATACCTAAACTTCACAGTACATATGTTTTATAGTTTAGGCCATCTTAGACAGGATAAGCACAGTACATTGTCATACAGAAGTTTTCTTTGAAGGAAATTATAAGATACGGTAGTATTATTTCACATGTAGTTTAACAAATTCACAAAGCTATCGTCCTATAATGTTTTACCATTTGTTGAAAAAGTACAAGATTTTTTATGTAAATATTTTATGCCTAAGTAATGATACTGCATCTCATTTACAGAAATGGCATCTTAAATCAAATAAATATGGAGGATAACAAGCTCCTATGAAGAGCAAAGATTATATCAGGAAATTCAAAATTAAAGAATGAATCCTCTCGAAGAATATTGGTCAAAAGACTTATACTTCATATTTATGACTGTTTTATCTTGTTCAACAATATTTTTCTAACCTAACAAAACTTGAAGAAGAAATTTTAAAGACATTTCATGAAGAAAAAAATGAATCAATAGAAACTTTACTATAGATAAATAATTTAGGACTGAAACACTTGTCCACATATACATTTTTGATTATGCAATTATTCTGATATGAATGCTCATATTAAGTTAGGATTATTATGATTATTATTTTTATTTATTTTTCCTTATTCGCATATTGATATTTTAGGTTACAACTGCACAATCATTCTAGTTAATAGAACATCTTTTGTTCATAACTTAAGATACATATCACTCTTAAAAGAACAATGGAAAGTTATGACAAGTTTTAGAGTATAAAGTAATTATTATATTATTATTATAGCTAAAATATTATTTGAGCACAAATATGGAAATATTTTATTGCATCCTTTACTTATTTTAATAATTATTATTATTCATATTAGTCATCATTATTTTATACATTTTTAAAATCTATACCACTATTTTAGGATTTTGAATAGATAGATCTAAGAGGAGTTAAAAGTAAAGAGATAAGCGTTTAGAAGGAGAGTTATTTCTAGCTGCTTCAGTCCTGAGGAATATTGTGTCCGATCATTTGATTCAAGGATGTGTGTATGTGATACAGATGATATTTTGAATGTATTAAATTTAATATGATTAATCATAATTCAGGGGGAATTGTAAGAATATTATTCATAAGTTGGCACTTACAGTGGGGCAAAAAAGTATTTAGTCAGCCACCAATTGTGCAAGTTCTCCCACTTAAAAAGATGAGAGAGGCCTGTAATTGTCATCATGGGTATACCTCAACTATGAGAGACAAAATGTGGAAACAAATCCAGACAATCACATTGTCTGATTTTTGAAAGAATTTATTTGCAAATTATGGTGGAAAATAAGTATTTGGCCACCTACAAACAAGCAAGATTTCTGGCTCTCACATACCTGTATCTTCTTCTTTAAGAGGCTCCTCTGTCCTCCACTCACTACCTGTATTAATGCACCTGTTTGAACTTGTTATCAGCATAAAAGACACCTGTCCACAACCTCAGAGTCACACTCCAAACTCCACTATGGTGAAGACCAAAGAGCTGTCAAAGGACACCAGAAACAAAATTGTAGACCTGCACCAGGCTGAGAAGACTGAATCTGCAATAGGCAAGCAGCTTGGTGTGAAGAAATCAACTGTGAGAGCAATAATTAGAAAATGGAAGACATACAAGACCGCCGCCAGGGACTCAGATCCTGCAGTGCCAGATGTGTCCCCCTGCTTAAGCCAGTACATGTCCAGGCCCGTCTGAGGTTTGCTAGAGAGCATTTGGATGATCCAGAAGAGGATTGGGAGAATGTCAAATGGTCAGATGAAACCAAAGTAGAACTGTTAGGTAGGAACACAACTCGTCGTGTTTGGAGGAGAGAGAATGCTGAGTTGCAACCAAAGAACACCATACCTACTGTGAACCATGGGGGTGGCAACATCATGCTTTGGGGCTGTTTTTCAGCAAAGGGAACAGGACAACTGATCTGTGTACATTAAAGAATGAATGGGGCCATGTATCGTGAGATTTTGAGTGCAAACCTCCTCCCATCAGCAAGGGCATTGAAGATGAAATGTGGCTGGGCCTTTCAGCATGACAATGATCCCAAACACACCGCCCGGGCAACAAAGGAGTGGCTTCGTAAGAAGCATTTCAAGGTCCTGGAGTGGCCTAGTCAGTCTCCAGATCTCAACCCCATAGAAAACCTTTGGAGGGAGTGGAAAGTCCATGTTGCCCAGCGACAGCCCCAAAACATCACCGCTCTAGAGGAAATCTGCATGGAGGAATGGGCCAACATACCAGCAACAGTGTGTGACAACCTTGTGAAGACTGACAGAAAACGTTTGACCTCTGTCATTGCCAGCCAATGATATATAACAAAGTATTGAGATGAACTTTTGGTATTGACCAAATACTTATTTTCCACCATAATGTGCAAATAAATTCTTTAAAAAATCAGACAATGTGATTGCCTGGATTTGTTTTCACATTTTGTCTCATAGTTGAGGTATACCTATGATGACAATTACAGGCCTCTCATCTTTTTAAGTGGGAGAACTTGCACAATTGGTGGCTGACTAAATACTTTTTTGCCCCACTGTATAGGTGTTATATTCATGGCAAGCTTGCAAAATATATTTGGATTTATGATTAATCATAAAAAATACAGTATGAATGAATGGCCTTGATTAATTGATTTGATATGATTCGTCAGCTAAAGCTGAGTGTATGCCAGAACTTTCTGGTGTAGCTAGTTTGAGAATGACATATAAGTTATCTTGGTATAAAATGTCATGAGAAGTTAAAAATAGACATGTATCTATGTAGTTAGAGGAATTATACATATTTGTTTAGATACTGTTAAGTTAGTTTAGTGTAGTCTCAGTAATATTATTAGTATATATTTACTTAATGTACCGTAGTTAAAGTTGGTAATATGTGTTCATATTAGTAAACGTTTGGTTATATGACATTACATAATCAGCATATTAGCATATTACAATATACTAGAATAGAGTGTTACACGTGGGCTTGTCAATCAAACTCCATATATGACTCTCTGAATGAGTACCTCCTTTTTGTATAGCAAATTGCTGAAGTTAGCAGAAATGAATGTGTGCCATACAAGGTTCTGGGTTTTTGTGAGGTTCACATGTAACATATAAACCAACACTGTGAGATTGAGAGGGACACACACACACCCTAGAGATGACACAGACATATTCACACAAAGACACTTTGACAAGTTGGAACAGCTGAGTTCTCCTAGAAGTCTAAGAACATCATTTCTTGCTTCTTGGTTACACGAGACAGCATGGAGACAGAAGGAGACACACATGCTTTCATAAGCATATTACAGATTTATGACTATTGATTATGTTTCATAGATTTTTACCTACACTGAACTGAACTATTATACTTTTTACAATTTGTCCTGACCAAACAGACACATTTTATTTATTATTATCCATTTTTTTCATTGCTGTGATTTAGGAGGGGAGAACTCCAGGGAGGGAATTGGGAGGAGCTTATGTCCAGTATTCAAACCAACTACCAAGCCAAGGAACAGGTTAAATCTGATTTAATTTCACTTTTTTTTTAGTCTTACCAAAGTGTTGGAAAAAAAATCAGCCTTACACTGGAATATACAGTCACTAGAAAGATATATCCAAGAGGATATCAATCCAATTGGAATAGGAATTCAAATTTTTCCCATTCTTAATCATATCACAAATGATCTTAAAAAGAGCTTGGGAAATAAACTAAATGAGTGCTCTAAAAATCTAATGGTGCTTTTGCAAAATGAGTATAGACAACAGGTCTATAATCTAGACACGGAAATTGATGCTCTGTATGCTCGACTTATTCCAATACACCAGTCTTGAAGAAAAATTGAAAGAACACCTAAAGAAATTTGGTAAAGCCATTCTCCAAAAAAAAGAAAAGAAATATTGGAGAGACAAGAATGCTTTCGGGGAAGGTCGAGCATACTGATGGCACCAAGATAAGAATTTCAAAAATAAAAATAAAAGATCCAGTAGTCAGGATACTAACAATAAAAAGGACTACAATTCTGATACACCGTCTAACACTTCTTCTTCAGCCTCTTATACAGATCGTCCTTTCAGAAAGAGAAGGGGTCCCTTTGCTAGACAGCAGGACACGGAAGGGGAATTGCACCAGGCCAATAAGAAACACACTACATAAACACAACAGATGCACTCAGCACGTGGTGGTAAAGGTGTTGGTTCTTTGTGACACACTCAAACTAATAATGAAGGCACCAAGGGCGCCAACAGAGGAAAAGGTAAAGTCATTAAACTAATAGAGATTCTGGAACAATTCCAAAAACACAAGCACATTTAGATGATTTTTTTTAGACAAAATCATCACAACGCAGTCACCCACATTGCAGAAGGGGCTAGAACCCACTTCAGTGAAAATCACGCAGAAGGAAGATTAAACATTATTAATTTGTCATCACATATACTTACACAGGTTGAAAGTCAGGTGCTCTCCTTGGGACTAGCCTTTTGTCACAATAAAAGTTTGGATCATTTTGAAACAGTAAAAGACATACACTTGTTTGCTAGAACATTGCTGTTCAAAAGCATATATAGCAAGCAGACTGTTTGGGAAGAAGAAATCGCTCCCAATCTTAAAGCCGCAGATTTTAAGGCCCTTCGTGACCTCAATCTGCTGTTGCAGGAAAGTGATCTATCCAATGATGTCTGGGAAGATGATTTGGATAGTGAGGATAATGAAGATGAAAAGCAGGATAACGTGCAGAATAAATTTAAAAGGAAATCGCATAAATTACCTCCTTTAAATCAGAACCCAGCTTTGGCACTTTCTATCAAGCGAACAACCAGGGAGATGGAGGCAATTAACCACTTCAATACAGGGCATTTTCACCCCCTTCCTGCCCAAGCCAATTTTCAGTTTTCAGCGCTGTCGCATTTTGAATGACAATTGCGCGGTCATGCAACACTGTACCCAAATGAAATTTTTATCATTTTTTTCCCCACAAATAGAGCTTTCTTTTGGTGTTATTTGATCACCTCTGCGGATTTTATTTTTTGCGCTATAAACAAAAGAAGAACGACAAACACTTTTTTACTTTTTGCTTTAATAAATATCCCAATTAAAATAAAAAATAAAAAATTTCTTCAGTTTTGGCCGATATGTATTCTTCTACATATCTTTGTGAAAAAAAATGCAATAAGCGTATATTTATTTGTTTGCACAAAAGTTATAGCGTCTACAAATAGGGGACAGTTTTATGGCATTTTTATTGTTTATTTTTCTTTTACTAGTAATGGCAGCGATCTGCGATTTTTATCGTGACTGTGACATTGCGGCAGACAGATCGGACACTTTTGACACCATTTTGGTACCATTGGCATTTATACAGCGATCAGTGCTATACAAATGCATTGATTACTGTATAAATGTCACTGGCAGGGAAGGGGTTAACACTAGGGGGTGATCAAAGGGTTAACTGTGTGATTCTAACTGTAGGGGGTGGGACTCACAAGGGGAGGAGACCGATCGGTGTTCCTCTGTACTGGGAACACATGATCGGTCTCCTCTCAGCTGACAGAACGGTTAACGGGCAATCGCGGGTCCCAAGTGACGCGGTGGGGGCACGTGCATGCCCCCCACATGGCCAGGAAGCCCAGGACATCATATGACGCCCTCCCAGGATGGGAGATTCTTCCTGCGGACGTCATATGACTATATGTGGGATGTGAAGTGGTTAAAAATGATACAACAGAAACCTCAGTCCTGAACAACAATTGGCATTAAAATCCCTAAAAGATAATGTTGAAATAACAATTAAGGGATCCAACAAAGGTGGTAATATAGTGTTGATGGACAATATAATGTATGAGAATATGTGCCTTTAAGATCCTCAATAATCTGAAATGTTACTGCAAAATCTCGTCTTCCTTGGTTGATTGATTCATTCAAGAGTTTTATTCCTGGGTGGATGAGGCACATAGTTTGGGAGTCATAACAAGCGAAATTTGGGTATTTGTTCGCACAAAATATCCTTGTATGCACTCCCTAAAGTGCACAAGGATATCCAAAATCTCCCTGGGAGACCCATTATCTCGGTAATGGATGTATCTCAGAGGGGATTAGCCAAGTTATTGATCAACATCTGAGACCTTATGTTATTGAATTGGCGCCTTATACCAAAGATACAATCCATTTATTGCAAATTTTGGAGAACATGGAAGTCCCAGATTCGGCAATTCTAGTGACAATAGATGTCCAATTTTTATACAATAGTATCCCCCATGACTTAGGAGTTGCAGCTGTTGGAGGTATACTGCAGCAAAGAGCAACACATGAATGGAAATTCATACTTAAAATGTTGGACTTCATCTTGAGACACAATGTTTTTATGTACAAAGGTTCCCACTACCTCCAGGTACAGGGTGTGGCTATGGGGACATGTTACGCCCCCTCTTACGCCAACCTGTACCTGGGGGAGTGGAAAAAGGCTTTCTTGCTGAACGATCAACTGGCCACTTACACGCGGCATATCGTCATGTGGCAAAGATACAGAGACAATATACTCCTTGTGTGGGATGGTCCAGAAGATACCCTTAGACCCCTTTCACACTGAGGGCGATTTGCAGGCGCTATAGCGTTAAAAATAGCGCCTGCAAAACGCCCTAAAAACGCTGCTCTATGCACTCCAGTGTGAAAGCCCAAGGGCTTTCACACTGGAGCGATGCGCTGGCAGGGTGTCAGAAAAAGTCCTGCCAGCAGCTTCTTTGGAGTGGTGAAGAAGTGATGAACTCACTGCTCCCCCACCGCTGCTCCCCATTACAATCAATGGGGCAGCGCTGCGATACCGCCGGCAAAACGCTGCTCCAGCTGTGTTTTTGCAGGCAGATTTAACCCCTTTTCGGCCGCTAGCGGGGGTTAAAGCCACCCCGCTAGCGCCCGAATAGCGCCGATAAAACTACGAAATGCGCTGGATTAGATATCTGAATGCCACTACCCCTCCCGGCCTCATGGAAGCAGAGAGCTTCAGACCCTTTTTAGAAGGATTCAGTTCTGGGAAAACCGATTGAAGCTGGAAATAATGAGGTAGAGAGCTTTAGATCCTCCTTGGAAGGATTCAGTTCAGGAGAACCGATTGAAGTTGGAAGTTAGAGGGTAGCAGTTTAACTCGGATGTAATTGATCAATGAGTGGGCCACTCTGGAATAACTTTTTGACAACTTTCCCCCTTCTACATATGAGTGGGGTTGGCCTTATTTGATTTCATCATCTACCCTAATAGTTTTTTCCATGAAACTTTGTTTGCTTTTCAAGACTGTCTTAAATGTCATATACTGGTAGTTGATGCTATTTCTGAGCATGTATTTCAGCTGTAATTCCTCACTTGGGGTGATCCTATATTCCTGTGTCCCTGGTTGTGGATTGAAATGTTTTTCTCTATTAGGGTTTTTCTAACATTTAATATTGTGCCGACTAACATTGTCCAATGTTCTTCGGCTTTATTTGTTATAAACATATCTCTGTTTTACATGATTTGTGATGGTGGGGGTTTTTCCTTCCTCAGTGTGGGGATCTTGGTCTGCAGGCCTTCACCACATACCCGGCACACCCAGGCCTCTTTGTGTAGATCGTACATTTGGGGCCTTACTCTCTCCCGAGTCCTTTGAACGGGGTGCTTTTTAGCACCCCCTCAAGGACTGGGGAGATGTTTTGTGTCGGGGGTTTTAATCTCGTCTTCCTTGGTTGATTGATTCATTCAAGAGTTTTATTCCTTGGTGGATGAGGCACATAGTTTGGGAGTCATAACAAGCGAAATTTGGGTATTTGTTCGCACAAAATATCCTTGTATGCACTCCCTAAAGTGCACAAGGATATCCAAAATCTCCCTGGGAGACCCATTATCTCGGTAATGGATGTATCTCAGAGGGGATTAGCCAAGTTATTGATCAACATCTGAGACCTTATGTTATTGAATTGGCGCCTTATACCAAAGATACAATCCATTTATTGCAAATTTTGGAGAACATGGAAGTCCCAGATTCGGCAATTCTAGTGACAATAGATGTCCAATTTTTATACAATAGTATCCCCCATGACTTAGGAGTTGCAGCTGTTGGAGGTATACTGCAGCAAAGAGCAACACATGAATGGAAATTCATACTTAAAATGTTGGACTTCATCTTGAGACACAATGTTTTTATGTACAAAGGTTCCCACTACCTCCAGGTACAGGGTGTGGCTATGGGGACATGTTACGCCCCCTCTTACGCCAACCTGTACCTGGGGGAGTGGTAAAAGGCTTTCTTGCTGAACGATCAACTGGCCACTTACACGCGGCATATCGTCATGTGGCAAAGATACAGAGACAATATACTCCTTGTGTGGGATGGTCCAGAAGATACCCTTAGACCCCTTTCACACTGAGGGCGATTTGCAGGCGCTATAGCGTTAAAAATAGCGCCTGCAAAACGCCCTAAAAACGCTGCTCTATGCACTCCAGTGTGAAAGCCCAAGGGCTTTCACACTGGAGCGATGCGCTGGCAGGGTGTCAGAAAAAGTCCTGCCAGCAGCTTCTTTGGAGTGGTGAAGAAGTGATGAACTCACTGCTCCCCCACCGCTGCTCCCCATTACAATCAATGGGGCAGCGCTGCGATACCGCCGGCAAAACGCTGCTCCAGCTGTGTTTTTGCAGGCAGATTTAACCCCTTTTCGGCCGCTAGCGGGGGTTAAAGCCACCCCGCTAGCGCCCGAATAGCGCCGATAAAACTACGGTAAAGCGGCGCTAAATATAGCGCCGCTTTACCGCTGACGCCCTAGGCGGTGCGGTGTGAAAGGGCTCTAAAGGAATGTCTGATTCAGATGAATCGTAATGATTTTAATCTATTCTTCACGATGGTCTATGATCACTACAAGGTCAACTTTTTGGATATCAGTATCCTTAAGGATCGGGATGGTAGATTAAATAGTAGGCTGTTCAGGAAAGAGACTGCCGGCAATACTTTATTGCACGCGGACAGGTTCCATCATGAACCCTTAAAAAGTCCATACCCTTCAGTCAATTTTTACATTTAAAACGGAACTATACCAGGTTTGTAACTTTCCAACAGGAGGCTGATGAGCTTAGTAAAAGTTTATTAGCCAGAGGGTATATTAAAACTTCCCTCAAAAAGACTCAATCAAGTGAAGGACAAAAATAGACAGGATCTCATCTTTAAGGCCAAAAAGAAGAAAAAGGATGATGTGACTAGGATTATATTGCGATATTCTAATGAACACGAAAGGGTGAGGAAAATTATTTTTAAACATTGGTTGATTCTTACTGAGGATCCAATTCTCAAGGGTCTAGTCACTCCTAACCTACAAATCACTTTTAGAAAGGCAGGATCCATTGGTAGGATGCTTACACAAAGTAAATACAAAGGAAACTCTAGGAAGGCCTTCTGTAAGACCTGGGGTACTTTCCCATGTGGGGCCTGTTCAATGTGTGAGGTAATTGGTAGGAGGACTTGCTTTACCCTACCAAATGGGGAACGCTTCCATGTTAGACATTTTGCAAATTGTAAGATGCAGGGTATGATCTATTTCCTAGGAACTTGGACAACGGATTAGTAAGCATATGCACAGTATGCAAATTGGCAACCTCTATCTTCCCCTTGGAAGACATGTAGCCAAGAGGCATGGATACAGAATGACTAAGGTCAATTTCATGGTGTTGGATCGAGTACATATTCCGATTGGGGGGGATTGAAATAAGATTCTACTCCAACACGAAATGCGCTGGATTAGATATCTGAATGCCACTACCCCTCCCGGCCTCATGGAAGCAGAGAGCTTCAGACCCTTTTTAGAAGGATTCAGTTCTGGGAAAACCGATTGAAGCTGGAAATAATGAGGTAGAGAGCTTTAGATCCTCCTTGGAAGGATTCAGTTCAGGAGAACCGATTGAAGTTGGAAGTTAGAGGGTAGCAGTTTAACTCGGATGTAATTGATCAATGAGTGGGCCACTCTGGAATAACTTTTTGACAACTTTCCCCCTTCTACATATGAGTGGGGTTGGCCTTATTTGATTTCATCATCTACCCTAATAGTTTTTTCCATGAAACTTTGTTTGCTTTTCAAGACTGTCTTAAATGTCATATACTGGTAGTTGATGCTATTTCTGAGCATGTATTTCAGCTGTAATTCCTCACTTGGGGTGATCCTATATTCCTGTGTCCCTGGTTGTGGATTGAAATGTTTTTCTCTATTAGGGTTTTTCTAACATTTAATATTGTGCCGACTAACATTGTCCAATGTTCTTCGGCTTTATTTGTTATAAACATATCTCTGTTTTACATGATTTGTGATGGTGGGGGTTTTTCCTTCCTCAGTGTGGGGATCTTGGTCTGCAGGCCTTCACCACATACCCGGCACACCCAGGCCTCTTTGTGTAGATCGTACATTTGGGGCCTTACTCTCTCCCGAGTCCTTTGAACGGGGTGCTTTTTAGCACCCCCTCAAGGACTGGGGAGATGTTTTGTGTCGGGGGTTTTAATCTCCCTAATGGCTGTGTTCCTTGTCCCCAGATGTGAAAATCCGGGTTGCTGGGATGGAGTGCGGCCAGTCACGGTGCTGATAACCCCTCATGCACCTTGTCTCCCATGTGTGCGCTGTGCATCTTGCAACATTAGACACGCAGTGAGTTGTTTTCCGGCTTGTTCCTTTCATCGCTGGTTGCTCATGCCGCTGCCACCCTGCACTGCATGTGACGTCACTCCGTCATTTCCTCTCCTACGGGTGATGTCATTGCGCCACGCCATGTGCGGTGTCATTACGCCATGCCACGTCATCACAGCGCGGCGTGTTTGGCTGCCCACATGAGGTATATAAGGAGACGTCGGGGACCACATTGGTGCCATTCCTTTCTTCACCACTCCGTTGGATGTTTTCATAATGAAGCTATTTTTCTTCCATGGGGGGCAAATCAGCTGGCTGCAACTTATCTGGATTAAGTGTTTTTAGCCACATTGCTCAGCTATTTTGCTGAATACATATGAGGCTTTGCTCAGTAAGTATTTTTGTTTTTTAATCTTTTTTAATTTTTATTTTGTTTTATCTCCAAGTGTTCCTTTTCCCTTGGGATTAGGTGATTTCCTGTGAGGTAAACGTATAGCATAAATTTAGAATTGAATGTATTTTTATAGATCTATTCCTTCAGTTTTTGCAGCCTGACATTTGGGCCTCCCTTTTTCTCTGCTTGGGTTTCCTTATGGGATTTTATCCAGTGGTCCCTGTATGTGGTGAAAGGCTTATCTCTGCAGACTTCTATGATAACCATCGGTGTTGAGGGAATGCTCTCTCCAATAATAATAATATGTAAGTTTGATACTTTAGATTTTTTCAATGTTTTATATGATATTCATTTATCTGGTTTCTAAATTGCATTTATGCTCTATACTTTCAGAAGTGGTATTAGGCCCTGAAGAAGAATATAATTTATACATATTTCGAAACGCGTTTGGATATTCCCACTAATCATCATCTGTAACCTGCATGGATGGTATATTTATGTGTAGTGGGGCAATACCACTTTGTGATCATCATTGTGCAATATTATGATGCATGTACATGTGTTCTTTTTGTCTTGGTTTCCCATTTGGGAATCTTTTAATCATGTTGAAATTTTGTACCAATAAAACTTTTTTTGAATACATTTTTAAATTGCCTTAAAAACCCCACTTAGAGGTATTTACAATTTTCATATATACAGGGATGATGGCAATTTACACGCCAAGCTGCATGAGTCTATACATTTCTTCATACTTTTTACATTGTATTTATGATGCCAACTGTGTAACAATAAACTCACACTTTGTTTTAAGTCAGTCTGGCTATCAATGCTATTTATCCAGAAATGCCCTTGAGATACAAGAATATTAGATATTAATACTATTCTTCATAGGAACCTTCATATCATCTGCCATAGCCCTCCCCCCCCCCCCATCTTTTCCCATTCCACCCACCAATAGAGACTGACCGCTGTCCGACCTGTCTGCCCCATTATAATAGAATTCACCCTCCCCTACAATCCTAGTTTAAATACTTTTCCAGCTGTCTTAAACCGGGGCGACCAGAAATGTGTGGACTGAAAAAGGGAAGACCAAAACGCATGTACAGTAATAATAGTAAGATTTATTAAAAGGATAGGTCAAACAATAAAGCAAACCAGCAAAAAACCACTGTGACACACAATAATCACTCTCTAAACCAAACGTGAATACAGGAGTAAGATATAATCATAAACGTAATCAAGCCAGGGTTATACACAAGAGATCAGATAGAACAGGGAGCAGGACGGGACAGAGAGAGGACAACAGGAGCAAGGGATAAGTCTGCAAGACGGGTCCAGGGATGGATGCAGGGTTCAGGAACACAGGACACAAGGTACAGGATTCAGGCATACTGGTCAAAATGTACAGGATTCAGGAATACAGGTCAGGGCTCAAGGAAAATACCAAGGCAAATGTGTGAGCATCTGCCGGTTATATATACACACCTCCTGCAATCAGTCTCAGGTGATGCCTGACTGCAGGAGATGATGTTGGCTCCAGACTGCTGGGAGACACCCGCTGGTGGACACCAGTACTACAGCCCAAAGACCTGACAGCGCCACCAGAAGATGGGACCTATGCTGACACCAGCCTTTCCAAAAACCTCTCCTCCAGCACAGTAGACCCCCTCCCATTTAGGTTCAAACCATCTTTAGAATATAGGTTGCACCCCAATGAAAAGTCAGCACCAGGTCTTTAGCCATGCATTCAGCTCTCTAATCGCCTCCTGCCTTTCCTGTGTTGCGTATGGCACAGGCAATATTTCAGAGAATATCACCTTAGAGGTCTTTCCCTTCAACTTGCAGTCCAGTTCTTTAAATTGGTTCTTAAGGAGCCTCCACCTTCCATATATTCTGTCATTGGTTCCAACCAGGACCAAGACAGCTGGGTCATGCCCAGCCTCTCCCAGAAATTTATCAACCCGGTTCACTACATGCCGAACCCGAGGGAGACAGCAAACCATTTGAGGCGATCCTGGCAAAAAATTATTCCATCAGTGCTTCTGATTATAGAATCCCCTATTACCACCAACTGTCTAGGCCTACCTGCACTCCCCTCACCACCCCAATGGGCTGCTCTCGCGACTGTTAGGGGGAGCAGTGACATCTAGGGCTGCCACCTCTGAGCTTGATACCCTCACATCTTCACCCAACTTGGCGAATTTGTTAGGATGCTCAAACCCAGGGCTGGCCTTCCTTTTCTGTGAGCCCTGAACACTCCCTCTAACTGTATTAACCAATTTTCCTACCTGATTATTATTATTATACAGGATTTATATAGCGCCAACAGTTTGCGCAGCGCTTTACAACATGAGGGCAGACAGTACACTTACAATACAAATCAATACGGGAGGGATCGGAGGGCCCTGCTCGTTAGAGCTTACAAGAAGGGAGGGTCAAGTAGAAACAAAAAGGTAATAACTGTGGGGGATGAGCTGATGGAAAAAATGAAAATACAGTCGTTAGGTGTGGGTAGGGTAGGCTTCTCTGAAGAGAAGGGTTTTCAGGGATCGTCTAAAAGCTAATAAAGTAGGAGATAAGCGGACAGATTGGGGTATGGCATTCCATAGGATTGGAGAGGCTTTGGAAAAGTCCTGGAGGCGAGCATGGGAGGAGGTGACGAGGGAGCGAGAGAGCAGGAGATCGTGAGAGGAACGAAGAGAACAAGTAGCTAGTGATGTAGCTGGGGGCGAAGTAGTGGATGGCTTTGTACGTAGTTGTTAGTATTTTGAATGTAATTCTTTGGCCGAGCGGAAGCCAGTGGAGGGATTGACAGAGAGGAGTGGCAGACACAGAGCGATTGGTAAGGTGGATGAGTCTGGCAGCAGCATTCATGATGGATTGAAGAGGTGATAGACTATGTAGAGGTAAGCCAATGAGAAGGGAGTTGCAGTAGTCGAGGCGAGAGATGACCAGCAAGTGAATTAAGAGCTTTGTTGTGTCATTGGTTAGAAAGGGGCATATTTTGGAGATGTTGCGGAGGTTGAGGCAGCAGGATTTGGACAGTGATTGGATGTGTTGCTTGAAGGAGAGTTCAGAGTCCAGGACTACACCTAGAACCTTGGAATGTGGGGATGGGCTTATAGTTGTGCCATCGATTTTGACAGAGAGATCCGGGGAAGGGGCATATGGGGGAGGAAAAATTATAAGTTCAGTTTTGGATAGATTGAGTTTGAGGAAGTGGTGTGACATCCAGACTGATATATCTGATAGTAAATTAGTGATACGTGAGGAGACAGAGGGAGTGAGCTGAGGGGTAGAGAAATAGATTTGGGTGTCGTCAGCATAGAGGTGGTATTGGTATCAGTTGACCCAGGGAGACGGCGTAGATTGAAAATAGGAGAGGTCCAAGAACAGAACCCTGGGGGACCCCAACAGAGAAAGGGAGAGGAGGAAGTAGAGTTGTAAGAAATCCTGACTTACCCCTCCACCCTCCCCATTAACCCCACTAGCCACCCCTTTCAAGGTTGTCAGTTCTGCCCAGTGTTGCAATTTGTGCCTCCAGATCTCCAGATCTCTAATGCGAGCTTCCAGAAGGGCAGCCTGCTCACATCTGTTGCAGCGGTATCCATGCTGGAGCTGATGCTCCATTGTATACATGTGGCACACTGTGCACTGCACAAAACCTTCAATCTTGCTAACCCCCATTTTCCCAGTTACAATAATATGACTGACAGGAAATTTCAGATGTTACTTACAGGTTTGATGACTCCTGTTATAATCTCCTGTTTTCAACTCTGGTTTTTAACTCACCACTTAGTCCACTTTCACTTGGTCAGAGTTCCAGCAATCAAAAAAGGTGGCAAGCTCAGATATGAGTTCTACAGAAAGTTATATAGGACCTAAAGCACCCATGACCAATTAATCACTCCCCATAATTAGTAGTCTGAAGGAAGGAAAAAAAAAGGCTTTTTAAAAAATGACTGGAAAGGTGTTAAAAAGCTGCAAGGAAAGACCCCAAAAATAACCTAAAAATGCAAACACCGCATTCACCAGCAGTCAAAAGCAAAACTGGTTTTCATTCTCCACTCAAGTTTCCAACTCTTCAGCTTCCAACCAGCAAATCTGGCAAATTCAGATGTGCTCTACAGAAAGTTTTATATAGAAAGTTATATAGGACCTTAAGCACCTGTGACCAATTAACCACTCCCCTTAATTAGTAGTGTGAAGGAAGGAAAGAAAAAAAGGCTGTTTAACCACCTAAGGGCCAGGCCATTTTTTGCAATACGGCACTGCGTCGTACCTTTGTGGTTTTTATTTTTTGCGCTATAAACAAAAAGACCGAAATTTTTGAATAAAAAAACCCCAATATCTTTTACTTTTTGGTATAATAAATATCTAAAAAGAAATGTAAAAAAATGAATTTCTTCATCAGTTTAGACCAGTATGTATTCTTCTACATATTTTTGGTAAAAAAAAACCGCAATAAGCATATATTGATTGGTTTGCGCAAAAGTTATAGCTTCTACAAAATAGGGAATAGATTTATGGCATTTTTATTTCTTTTTTTACTAGAAATGGCGGTGATCAGGTGTTCAAAAGCTGCAAGGAAAGACCCCCAAAAAGAACCTAAAAATGCGAACACAGCAGTCATCAGCAGTCAAAAGCAAAACTGGTTTTTACTCTCCACTCAAAGTTCCCACTCTTCAGCTTCCAACCAGCAAATCTGGCTATTTATCATCGATTATCAATTATATTTTTATCCAAATTTGGACACATTTTATTATGGACTGTTTTTTATAATTATGCACTTTCATTTACTGGGTGTTCAATTTTTTCTATTTTTACGTTTATTTAAAATGTTTAAATATTTAATTCACTCATGTATTGTTTGTTCAGCGCCACTATTTACCTGGTTGTTTTTTTCCTAATTTATGTGTTTGATGTTTATTTTGATGGTGGACATCTTGATGTTTATGTGCACAATTTTTAAGATTTTTGATTATTTTTTGCACATATAATTTTTTCAAATATACATTGTTTAACCGCTTGCAGACCACCCCATGCAGATATACTGCGGCAGAATGGCACGGCTTGGCAAAACCCTGTACGAGTACGTCGCCCCCTTTAAGAGCCGCTAGCCCGCGCAGGCGTGCCTGCTGCACGGGGGGGACCCGATGCGTGTGGCCGGCGGGCGAGATTGCCGCCGGCCACGCGTGATCGCGTACATGAGAGCCAGCACAGGGATTTGTGTCCTTTCCCCATACAGTTAGAACATATACAGGGAACACACATTTAACTCCTTGATCGCCCCCTAGTGTTAACCCCTTCCCTACCAGTGTCATTTACACAGTAATCAGTGCATTTGTATAGCACTGATCGCTGTATAAATGTCAATGGTACCAAAAATGTGTCAGATGTGTCCGATCTGTTCGCTGCAATGTCGCAGTACCGCTAAAATTTGCAGATTGCTGCCATTACTAGTAAAGAAAAAAAATTATCAAAAATGCCATAAATCTTTCCCATAGTTTGCAGATGCTATAACTTTTGCGCAAACCAATCAATATACGCTTATATTGAATTTTTTTTCTTTATCAAAAATATATAGAAGAATATATATTGGCCTAAACTGATGAAGAAATTTGTTTTTTAAAAACATTTTTGGGGATATTTATTATAGCAAAAAGTAAAAAATATAGTTTTTTTTTTCAAAATTGTCACTCTTTTTTTGTTTATAGCGCAAAAAATAAAAACCGCAGAGGTGATCAAATACCACCAAAAGCTCTATTTGTGGGATGCAAATTTTGTTTGGGTACAGCATTGCATGACCGCGCAATTGTTAGTTAAAGCGACGCAGTGCCAAATTGTAAAAAGTGCTCTGGTCAGGAAGGGAGTAAAATCTTCTGGGGCTGAAGTGATTAAACATTATTTACCAATTGTTTATAGTGTAAATTGTATATACACCATATAGTGATTTTTTTTTCTATGGTAATGACATATTAATTTTGAATAGCTTTGATAGAACACACTAATGCCGCGTACACACAGTTGGACTTTCCGGCAGGAAAAGTCCGATGGAATCTTTTCATCGGACATTCCGATCATGTGTAGGCCTCATCAGACTTTTTTTTTTCGAAAATTCTGACGGACCTAGAAATAGAACATGTTTTAAATCTTAGATCTTTCCGACGGAATCAGTTCCTATCAGGAAAACCGCTCGTCTGTAGGCTGTTCCGACGGACCAAAAACGACGCATGCTCTGAAGCAAGTACGAGACGGCAGCTATTGGCTACTCGCTATTGAACTTCCTTTTTCTAGTCACCGCGTTCTAGATGGTCGGACTTTGGTGTGATCGTGTGTAGGCAAGATAGTTTTAGCGGAACTCCGTCGGAAAAACCTTCAGAGTTTATTCCGACCGAAAAAACGATCGTGTGTACGCGGCATAAGGGTATTATTATCCTATGGATAGATATTTGCACAATACTATTAGGCACTCAAAAGGGTGGCAGCTGCATAATTGGTAGTAGGTGTAAGGGTGGCGCCATTTATACTTAACCACATATAAACCACATAACGTGTTACTGTTAAGAAATTATTTAATTAACTCTATAATAAATAATTGAATAGTCTAATCATCCCCTGTAACCCATTAGTTAACAACTTTAGTGCTTCTGTGCACTTTGCAGTACCTACTGGTATTAACCTGATACTTGTACAAGCCAACCAGTGACAAACGTATTTTCACATTTTTTGTTACATAACAGCTTGGGGATAGCATCAATTCAAATATGGGTGCTCTGTTAATAGAGAATTAGCACCCTTTCTTAAGAACCTTGTGTAACTCTTTATCTGCAAATACAATAAGTTTCTCTTCGTTACTATAATCTTTTACAATTCTACAGAGAAGGTGATAACAAATGTTATTCCTCTATCCTCTGCCAAAGTTGCCTTCTCTCGCAACAGGTCCTTGATCTATTAGGTGTAATACTTTTTGCCCAAATGAATGTACCCCCTACGTTGCCTCTGAATGATTTCAGACTATTTCAAGGAGACATCCGTAGAACGATTTCGCTTGGTCCCAATACATTATCCAATGGGAATTAACTTGATAGTGTGTGGGGAGTTGATACCTTCAAGGTAGAACTACCTGAAAATGGTTTGCAGAATGTAAATAAAGACAATAAACTTGCAATCATTTATTAATTATTACAGGCATTTCTATATCATTGACAATATATGCAGCACTGACATCTTCTATAAGAGTGACATCTAAAGAATCAATCATAGCTGCATTCCACTCATTATCATGAAAATAGCGTAAGAGTTCTTCAAGCATTGCTTGCAAAACCCTCCACATTAGCAGCAGTTCCTTGATATATTTTCGATAACATGCAGTTCCCAGTTCATAGGGGCCTCGACCCACAAAGACACAGAGCTCCTCCCATCAATTTGTGCACAGATTGGCAAGAGGGGGGGGACTTTGCCTCTATAGAAAGCTCAACCTCTGCAGGTAGAAGACTTTGTTGAACAAAAAGAAATTGTGGGCAAGGAGAAATTTAACTGACATTACAAGTAAACCTTGCAGCTCCTGAGAGCATCCACTATACCTACAAATGTGGATTCTCAAAACTACCAATGCTACATGGTGCATAATATAAGAATGGAATGCCCAAAGTGACCCAAACAGTATTTTCTTGACAAGTTTCTGAATATGTGAAAATACTGCCTTTGTGGCCTTGATATATAGCCTGGTAACCGTAACACCATCAATTGTGAGTACATGTTCAACAACTTTCCCATCAGCTCCAACAAAGTCCCGATTGCTGTCTCACAGTCCCTCAAAAGGGCCCCCCATCTAGTGGACCTTGAGCAAGTGGTGAAAAATTAGGATGATAGGTGACTGCAGCCTCGAATATTCCTGTTTCTTGTTAAGAACGCTCAAAGATTCCCTTGTAGAGGTTGAAAAACCTGGAGTTGGATTCCTCTTCACAATACAAAAAAAAAGCATTATCCTCACAGACCTGGGCACCAAGAATTACCAATGTCCGAATTGCAGCAAAGAAAACCTGGATCCATAAAATCCTGAAACCTCTCAGCTGCAAGGCTGCTGGCCTGTACTGGGTGGAAATACTTTTTCTCTTTATCATCCTCAGTAGTTACGTACATATTCACCCGCAAATTTCTTGTTTCAGCTGTTCCAAGGTAGCATGGCTCCTAACCTAGACTGGGTAAAAATACTTCTCCTTAAGGCGCTTTGACGCTGATGCGGTTGCAGTTTTCCTGCACTGCGGGTGCAGCACAGTTTACCCGTGGGATGCGCTTTGCCATAGACGTCTTTTGCATCCGGCATGAAAACCTCACCACACCAGTGTAAAAGTGCTCCTATACTTACATTTGCCAACTTCAATAATCACAGATCCCCAACAAGATTTTTGTTGCAGATGTTCTAGTAAGGCCTCATGTATACTGCTGCTGGTAAACAGACGTTCAGAGGCAGTTGGATGCTTTTTTCAACTGCCCCTGGACTCATCCAATGTTATCTTATGTGTACATGTACACAGGTTAGTTTAATGTGTTTTTTAGGCAGTTGCGTTTATAGGCTTTTCTTTGAAGGCAAAAAAAATGAGTTCAGACGCTGAAGTTTCATGCTAAATGCGGTTAAATGCAGCTAAACGTAGGCGTTTTTTATTTTTGTCTATTATATATAAAAAAAAAATTTTCTTTCAAATGCTTCTAAACACAAACGCGGCATGTAAACGCGGCAAAACGGACGTTTTAAACATGGGTTACTATCTGTCAAGTTAAATCGTTCAGGAGAGGTTGTAAAAACATCCCGTGTACATTAAGACTAAGGCTGTCATTTCCTGAAAATCAAATACAACCTACTGACTCCACTACATCCTGTTTACATTTATTTACAGAGCCTACTTCCTCAGCAACCTGTGAAAGATGCTTATAGAGAAATACATTGTGGACTAATCTTTTAACTTTTAACTAACAGTGTAGAAAAAACAGTCAAAATGATGCACGAGAAGGATAACCCCCTTGCAAACAAGGATAGTCTCTTTAGTACTTTCTTGCGCTGTGGTTGGCACTTCATTATAGACTCTCTTTTCCTGACTCTCCTGAGGTGTCTATTTCCTTTGCTGTGGACTGGACCTTGTTCTGAAATTCAAAAAATTCTCATTTTTTAAAATTTGTAATAGCATAATAGGGATTTTTATATCGTTCCCATAAATTTATTTTGGGATTGTATATACTGCATGCTTGTATTAGCTGCCATAGACAGTACTAATTTTGTTAATTCATTTGATTAGTTCAATGTGGAACAGTTAATTAGTGATGTATTGATAACAGTTAATATAGTAATGTATTCTCTGCTATTCCCTGTGATTTGCAAAATGCTGTGGTCCGTTTAAGTTGGCCATCCTGTTATCAGTTTCTTCTTTATTAGCCAGCGTGCAGATTGAAAGATTGAAGAGATTCCCCATTCACACAATTGAGGCGGATTGGGGAATCCTCCCTTCTGTGTCATTGTATTCTGACAGGGGATACTGGGCATTGTGTAAAAAGGCTGTTTGATTCTGTCTTCTCTGATCCTCCCCTTCTTCCAGTCTACAATCGATCTCCTGATAGTACAGAGCATTGCGGGCACTTTGCACATGCTCAGTTTGGTGTGTATTGCTAGTCAGGTCAGGAAGTGGCTAAAACCTTCCGGAGCTGAAGTGGTTAAGGAGCGATATGATCAATATGTATAAATACATAGGTGGTCCATATAATGAGCTTGGTGTAGTTATTCACCTTGAAGTCATCACAGAGGACAAGGGGGCACTCTTTATGTCTGGAGGAAAAGAGATTTCACTCTTTTTTAGACGAATGATCCGTTCAGGTCCGCCTGTCAGTTTTTTAGGCGGACCTGAGCGGACCCTCTATAGACATCTATGGAGCGTCGGATGTCAGCAGTGACATGTCCGCTGACATCCATAGTTACATAGTAGGTGAGGTTGAAAAAAGACACAAGTCCATCAAGTCCAACCTATGTGTGTGATTATGTGTCAGTATTACATTACATATCCCTGTATATTGCGGTCATTCAGGTGATTATCTAATAGTTTCTTGAAGTTATCAATGCTCCCCGCTGAGACCACCGCCTGTGGAAGGGAATTCCACATCCTTGCCGCTCTTACAGTAAAGAACCCTCTACGTAGTTTAAGGTTAAACCTCTTTTCTTCTAATTGTAATGAGTGGCCACGAGTCTTATTAAACTCTCTTCTGCGAAAAAGTTTTATCCCTATTGTGGGGTCACCAGTACAGTATTTGTAAATTGAAATCATATCCCCACTCAAGCGTCTCTTCTCCAGAGAGAATAAGTTCAGTGTTCGCAACCTTTCCTCATAACTAAGATCCTCCAGACCCTTTATTAACTTTGTTGCCCTTCTTTGTACTCGCTCCATTTCCAGTACGTCCCTCCTGAGGACTGGTGCCCAGAACTGGACAGCATACTCCAGGTGCGGCCGGACCAGAGTCTTGTAGAGCGGGAGAATTATCGTTTTATCTCTGCAGTTGATCCCCCTTTTAATGCATGCCAATATTCTGTTTGCTTTATTAGCAGCAGCTTGGCATTGCATGCCATTGCTGAGCCTATCATCTACTAGGACCCCCAGGTCCTTTTCCATCCTAGATTCCCCCACAGGTTCTCCCCCCAGTGTATAGATTGCATTCATATTTTTGCCACCCAAATGCATTATTTTACATTTTTCTACATTGAACCTCATTTGCCATGTAGTCGCCCACCCCATTAATTTGTTCAGGTCTTTTTGCAAGATTTCCACATCCTGCGGAGAAGTTATTGCCCTGCTTAGCTTAGTATCATCTGCAAATACAAAGATTGAACTGTTTATCCCATCCTCCAGGTCGTTTATGAACAAATTAAATAGGATTGGTCCCAGCACAGAACCCTGGGGAACCCCACTACCCACCCCTGACCATTCTGAGTACTCCCCATTTATCACCACCCTCTGAACACGCCCTTGTAGCCAGTTTTCAATCCATGTACTCACCCTATGGTCCATGCCAACGCACCTTATTTTGTACAGTAAACGTTTTATGGGGAACTGTGTCAAATGCTTTTGCAAAATCCAGATACACCACGTCTACGGGCCTTCCTTTATCTAGATGGCAACTCACCTCCTCATAGAAGGTTAATAGATTGGTTTGGCAAGAACGATTCTTCATGAATCCATGCTGATTACTGCTAATGATATCATTCTTATTACTAAAATCTTGTATATAGTCCCTTATCATCCCCTCCAAGAGTTTACATACTATTGATGTTAGGCTAACTGGTCTGTAATTCCCAGGGATGTTTTTTGGGCCCTTTTTAAATATTGGTGCTACATTGGCTTTTCTCCAATCAGCTGGTACCATTCCAGTCAATAGACTGTCTGTAAAAATTAGGAACAACGGTCTGGCAATCACCTGACTGAGTTCCCTAAGTACCCTCAGATGCAAGCCATCTGGTCCCGGTGATTTATTAATGTTAAGTTTCTCAAGTCTAATTTTAATTCCGTCCTCTGTTAACCATGTAGGTGCTTCCTGTGTTGTGTCATGAGGATAAACACTGCAGTTTTGGTTACTGAAGCCCCCCGATTCACTCGTGAAGACTGAGGAGAAGAATAAATTCAATACCTTTGCCATCTCCCCATCCTTTGTAACCAGAGGGCCAATATGGTCTGTCCTCCCTTTTTTACTGTTTACATACTTAAAGAATTTCTTGGGATTTTTTTTGCTCTCCTCCGCTATGTGTCTTTCATGTTCTATCTTAGCCATCCTAATTGCACCCTTACATTTCTTATTGCATTCTTTATAAATTCTGAATGCTGAGGATGATCCCTCAACCTTGTATTTTTTGAAGGCCTTCTCCTTTGCTTTTATATGCATTTTTATATTAGAGTTAAGCCATCCAGGATGTTTGTTCACTCTTTTAAATTTATTACCCAATGGGATACATTGGCTAATGCCCTTATTTAATATGCTCTTAAAGCAAACCCATCTCTCCTCCGTATTCTTTGCTCCTAATATTTTATCCCAATTTATGCCTTTTAGCAAGGTTTGTAGTTTAGGGAAGTTGGCTCTTTTGAAATTCAGTGTCTTTGTGTTCCCTTCATGTTTCCTATTTGTGTGATTTATACTGAAACTAATTGACCTGTGATCGCTGTTACCTAAATTGCCCCGTATTTCCACATCTGTTATCAGGTCTGTATTGTTGGTAATCAGTAGATCTAGTAATGTTTTATTTCTAGTTGGTGCGTCTACCATCTGACCCATAAAATTGTCCTGCAAGACACTAAGGAACTGGCGAGCCTTAAATGAATGCGCGGTTCCCTCCGCCCAGTCTATGTCTGGATAATTAAAATCCCCCATTATGATAACACTTCCCATCCTTGCTGCTAATCCAATTTGTGATAGGAGATCCGTCTCCACTTCCTCCCTCAGGTTAGGGGGCCTATAGCATACTCCCAGTATTATTTTCCCCTTAGCTTCATCCCTTTGGAGCTCTACCCATAAAGATTCCACCTCCTCCCTAGCCCCCTCAGTGATATCATCTCTCACATTCACTTGTACATTATTCTTGATATATAGGCATACCCCTCCCCCTTTTTTACCCTCTCTATCCTTGCGGTATAGGGTATACCCTTGAATGTTTGCCAGCCAATCATGAGAGCTGTTGAACCAGGTCTCTGAAATTCCCACAAAATCCAAATCCTCCTTGTACAACAGTATCTCTAGTTCACCCATCTTGTCCGCCAGGCTCCTGGCATTGGTGAACATGCCACATAGTTTAGACGGGTCGCATATTGTCCTCGTATTGGGTGTTTCAAGATTGCAACTAGGACTTGCTACTATACTCACCTTGTGATCGGACCCGCTCTGATCCGAAAAAGTGTAACGGAGAAAAAACCTACTTTTCCATCCGTTATCGGATAGGATCCCATAGGGGATCGGATCCCATAGGGGAGAGCGGCACTTCACAGGTCCGTCGCTGCACAGTGTGCAGTGACGGACCTGTCATCTGCCTGCTCAGCGGGGATCCACAGAGCGATCCGCGCTGAGCAAGCGGATGTTCACGGGGCGGATCATCTCAGATCCGTCCCGTGTGAAAGGACCCTTAATCTCCAAATATGGAAATGCTTCTTCACAGTAAGGGCTGTGAAAATGTGGCCTCCCTCAAGAGCTGGTTCTGTCCAGCTCAGTAGATTGTTTTAAAAAAAGGCCTGGGTTCTTTTTTAAATGTACATAATATAACTGGATACTAATATTTATAGGTAAAGTTGATCCAGGGAAAATCTGATTGCCACTTGGGGGATCAGGAATGATTTTTATTCCCCTGCTGGAGCAAGTTGGATCATGCTTTATGTAGGGGGGGTTGCCTTCCTCTGGATCAACTGTGGGTATAGGATAGTGTATATGGAGGTTTTTATTTGTGTGTGTTTTTTTTTTCTTAGTTGGTTGAACTGGATGGACTTGTGTCTTTTTTCAACCAAATTAATTATTCCTATGTTCACTAGGTGAAATTTAAGTAAAGAAATCCTAAAAAAGAAAACAGCCATCATATCTAAGAATTGGCAATACTACAATAATGCCGCGTACACACAAGTGGATTTCTCGTCGGAAAAAGATATGACGGCTTTTCCGACGGGATTCCGCTCAATTTTGCCTTGCATACACATGGTCACGCAAAAGTTTGCTGAACTTACGACCGTCATGAATGCGGTGACGTACAACACTACGACGAGCTGAGAAAATGAAGTTCATTGCTTCCGCGCATGCGTTGAATTGTTTGAATGAATGAATGAATGATTTATAAAGCGCTGCAAATGCGAACTGAATCGCCTCAAGGCGCTGGATGGATTCTCTGATGTCAGCTTCTCAGAAAAGGAAGGTCTTTAGTTTTTTTCTGAAGGCCTGGTGGTTTTCTTCCATGCGGATGTTGGTAGGAAGAGCGTTCCATAGTCGAGGTCCTTGGACTGCGAATCTTCGTTCACCCTTTGCTTTGTAGCGGTATTTGGGAATGGTAAGGAGGTTTTGGTTAGCTGATCGAAGACTGCGATTCGGTGTATAGTGTTTTATTTTCTCGCGGAGATATGGTGGGGCGTTTCCTTGTACACATTTGTGGGTGAGGCAGAGGGTCTTGAATGTGATCCGTTTCTTCACGGTTAGCCAGTGTAGGCTCTTTAGGGAGGGGGAGATGGATTCCCAGGGTTTTTTTCCTGTTAACAGTCTTGCCGCCGTGTTTTGGATGAGTTGTAAGCGCGCAAGCTGATATTGGGGTAGTCCTACGTAGAGCGAATTTGCGTAGTTGAGTCGGGAATTGATGATTGTTCCCACAACTGCCGCTTTGTCCTCTTCTGGGATGAAGGGGATGAGTCTACGTAGTTGGCGGAGGAGATGGTGGGATACGCTCACCACTGATCCTATTTGTGCATCCATTGTCATTCCTGAGTCAAAAATGACTCCGAGACTCTTGCTTTTGGTGCTTGGGGAGATGGTCTGTCCAAGGATGGTGGGAGGTGTCCATGTAGTCTTTATTTTGGAATTTTTGTTAGCTTGTAGGAGAAGAAGTTCTGTTTTTGATCCGTTGAGTTTGAGGGAGCTAGTGGTCATCCAGTCGTCTATTAAGGAGAGGCATTTCTGTAATTGCTGATGAAGGTCTTTTTGTCCGTTGATACGAAGGTAGAGTTGGGTGTCGTCAGCGTATGAATGGAAACAAAGATCAGTTTTCCTGATGATATTGAGAAGTGGGCGGATGTATATGTTGAATAGTACTGGTGACAAGGGTGATCCTTGAGGGACTCCGCAGGAGACTGCCCGGGTTTCCGAGGTGAATGTACCTAGTTTCACTGTCTGGGAGCGATTCTCTAGGAAGGATGTAAACCATTTTAGATAAGAACCTGTTGCTCCTGCTACTTCAGCGAGGCGGACGAGTAAAGTGTTGTGGTTCACTGTGTCGAATGCTGCGCTGAGGTCCAACAGTACCAGGAGACTCTGTTCTCCGTCGTCTGCTGCTTCAAGGGCATCATCCCATATTTTGAGAAGTGCTGTTTCTGTGCCATGGCCTGGGCGGAAGCCTGATTGCAGAGGGTCCAGGAGTTGGTGTGTGTCCAGGTGGCGTTGTAGCTGTTGTACTACCGCTTTCTCCATAATCTTGGAGATGGCGTTGAGGCTAGTTATTGGTCTGCGGCAGTTAGGGTCCTTAGGGTCGAGATTGGCTTTCTTTAGCAGAGGTTTGACGATGCCTTGCTTGAGGGAGGTTGGCACAGTCCCTTCTTTGAATGATTGATTTATGAGCTGTGTTAGGATAGGAGCCAAGATGTCGGAATTGTTTCCGAGCATGCGTAGGAATTTTGCATGTTGGAATTGCCACAGACGATCGCATTTTCGGATAGGAACTTTTCCCGACTGAAAAATTGAGAGCATGCTCCCAATCTTTTGCTGGCTGGAATTCGGCCAGCAAAAGTCCGATTTGAGCATACACACGGTCGCATTTTCCGACGAAAAACTCTCATCGGTCTTTTGCGGGCCGAAATTCCGATCATGTGTACGCGGCATTAGCGTTTGCTTTTGGGATTAATTCCATATTTTTAGGGACAGTACAAGCCTAGCAACTGTATTTGTTCCCCATGGTGAGATTTCCCACCACTTCCTGTCTTTTTGATTCCCTGACACAAAAACAGGAAGTGAGCGGAAACCCCCACCGATGTGTCACAGACTGCAATAAAAACCTAAAAGTGGTATTAAAGGCTTTCTTTTTTTTTGTTTTTTCAAATAACAAACATGTTATACTTACCTGCTCTTTGCAGTGGATTTGCACAGAGCATCCCCGATCCTGCTCTTCTTGGGTCCCTCGTTGGCGCTCCTGGCCCCTCCCTCCTGTCGAGTGCCCCCAGAGCAAGCAGCAGACTTGTTCCCAAGAAGCAGCTCTGCCTATCCATTCACACACAGAGCTGCTACTTGGCCCTACCCCCTCTCTCTCCTCATTGGCTCACTGGCTGTGATTGACAGCAGTGGGAGCCAATGGTCCCTGCTACTGTCTCAACCAATGAGGAGGGAGAGTCCCTAGAGAGCCAAGGCTCTCATGCACATCGCTGGATTGAGATTGGGTTCGGGTAAGTATTAGGGGGGCTGGGGAGTCTTTAGAACCAATTTAACCCTTCCATAGCCTATCCAAATAAAATTAAAAAAATAAAAGTTTTGGCTCGAGTTGGTGATTAATACAGTGGGGACAGAAGGTATTCAGACCCCTTAAATTTTTCACCCTTTGTTATATTGCAGCCATTTGCTAAAATCATTTAAGTTCATTTTTTTTATCATTAATGTACACACAGCACCCCATATTGACAGAAAAACACAGAATTGTTGACATTTTTGCAGATTTATTAAAAAAGAAAAACTGAAATATCACATTTTCCTAAGTATTCAGACCCTTTGCTGTGACACTCATAAATTTAACTCAGGTGCTGTCCATTTCTTCTGATCATCCTTGAGATGGTTCTACACATTTATTTGAGTCCAGCTTGATTATACTGATTGGACTTGATTAGGAAAGCCACACACCTGTCTATATAAGACCTTACAGCTCACAATGTCAGAGCAAAGGAGAATCATGAGGTCAAAGGAACTGCCTGAAGAGCTCAGAGACAGAATTGTGGCAAGGCACAGATCTGGCCAAGGTTACAAAAAAATTTCTGCTGCACTTAAGGTTGCTAAGAACACAGTGGCCTCCATAATCCCTAAATGGAAGACGTTTGGGACGACCAGAACCCTTCCTAGAGCTGGCCGTCCACCCAAACTGAGCTATCGGGGGAGAAGAGCCTTGGTGAGAGGTAAAGAAGAACCCAAAGATCACTGTGGCTGAGCTCCAGAGATGCAGTCAGGAGATGGGAGAAAGTTGTAGAAAGTCAACCATCACTGCAGCCCTCCACCAGTCGGGGCTTTATGGCAGAGTGGCCCGACAGAAGCCTCTCCTCAATGCAAGACACATGAAAGCCCGCATGGAGTTTGCTAAAAAACACCTGAAGGACTCCAAGATGGTGAGAAATAAAATTATCTGGTCTGATGAGACCAAGATAGAACTTTTTGGCCTTAAGCGCTATGTGTGGAGAAAACCAGGCACTGCTCATCACCTGTTAAATACAGTCCCAACAGTGAAGCATGGTGGTGGCAGCATCATGCTGTAGGGTTGTTTTTCAGCTGCAGGGACAGGACGACTGGTTGCAATCGAGGGAAAGATGAATGCGGCCAAGTACAGGGATATCCTGGATGAAAACCTTCTCCAGAGTGCTCAGGACCTCACACTGGGCTAAAGGTTTACCTTCCAACAAGACAATGACCCTAAGCACACAGATAAAATAACGAAGGAGTGGCTTCACAACAACTCCGTGACTATTCTTGAATGGCCCAGCCAGAGCCCTGACTTAAACCCAATTGAGCATCACTGGAGAGACCTAAAAATGGCTGTCCATCAACGTTTACCATCCAACCTGACAGAACTGGAGAGGATCTGCAAGGAGGAATGGCAAAGGATCCCCAAATCCAGGTGTGAAAAACTTGTTGCATCTTCCCCAAAAAGACTCATGGCTGTATTAGATCAAAAGGGTCCTCCTAATAAATACTGAGCAAAGGGTCTGAATACTTAGGACCATGTGATATCTCAGTTTTTATTTTTTAATAAATCTGCAAAAATGTCAACAATTCTGTGTTTTTCTGTCACTATGGGGTGCTGTGTGTACATTAATGAGGAAAAAAAATGAACTTAAATGGTTTTAGCAAAAGGCTGCAATATAACAGAGTGAAAAAATTAAGGGGGTCTGAATACTTTCTGTCCCCACTGTACCACTCTACAACAGATAACTCAGTGTAATTTTAAAATTCTTTACTTTTTTCGTAATGTGTAGTTTCTAATTTAGAGAAATAAAGTGAGTATTTGAAATGGTGCTTGTTATCTAAGGTTGTTTTCCATTCCTACAATTGTTCCCATGTATCAGCTGTTGCACTTTGTTTGCCAGTGAGATATTTTGAGGCTGGGTATACTCTAAATATAGAATTTGCCTTTTTACTATACGCAAGTGTTCAGCAATGTGAACTTCATAATACCATTGTTAAGAAAGATGCTGAGCTACCCTATCATTCATTTTTTCCATATCTCTGCAGTTATTTCTCTGTGGAGTTTCAGGTCTGGCTGGCACATGTCTGACATTTTGATGCCATTGGAATTGTGCTTAATGTGTTTTTGCAATACCCTTACCATGCGTTTACCACATGTTTCCATTGTTCGAGAAGAGTATGCCATGCACTGACTTGTGTGGGGAAATAAAAAAAAGACACTGCTTTTAAACTGTCCTAAAAGTGGACCTTTCAGTCTGTGTAACTAATTTTATGACATATAACAATATTAGAAAAGCTCTACATTCTATCATTAAAAAAACATCCTTAAGGGTCATCTTTTCTCAATTGTTTTAACATGGAGGAACCCTTGAAATAACTTTTTGTGTGCAGTCCTTTTAATAGGATCTGTAGCCGGGGGTAGGGGGGCAGGAACACATTACCACTTTGGTTGTCGCATTGCTTCTCAAACAGCTGGTCCTGCTTACTCCTGTTTTTTACAGCTTGGTCACTGTGCTGGGAGCGCTCTCAGCACAGAAAGCTCTGCCACCCATGGAAGCATATGTGTAGACATTAATGGCTACCCTCTTTGCCACCGCACTTATACGTTATGTGGACAGCAAGAGGGTTACAGTACATGAACAGCAAGTTTAAATGTAAGAATAAATAAAATAAGAAATGTGATGTACTTAGGTTTTTGGACACCCAGGGCTGCTCTGTATAGTAGATGATGTCCAATAAAATTAAAACACCGTATATACTTGAGTATAAGTCGAATTTTTCAGCCCTTTTTTTTGGACTTATACTCGAGTCACCGCCGTCTGTCTGCATGATCAGCGTGTCATGCAGGCAGACGACGGCCGGCGTGTAATGATACTGTTCGGAGGCTATTCTAGCTTTCAAAAGCCGCGCCTCCTGCTCGTCTGTGATAGGCTCAACAGCTGTCAGTGTACAGCCTATCACGGACATTCTCTCATCCTCGTCTGTGGTATGAGAATGAGAAAATGTCCGTGATAGGCTGACCGCTGACTGCTGACTGCCTATCACAGATGAGGAGGAGGCGCAGCTTTTGAACAGTGGAATGGCCGCCGAACAGTATCATCACACGGCGGCCGCCGTCTGAGGATGGAGATCGCCACAGGAAGGATGGAGATCGCCACAGGGAGGCTGCACAGGACACAGGTAGGCTGCGCATGCACACAGGACATATACAGGACACAGGACACATGTACAGGACACAGGGACACAGGACACATGTACAGGACACAGGACACATGTACAGGACACAGCACACATGTACAGGACACATGCACATACACAGGACACATGCACAGGATACAGGTAGGCTGCACAGGACACAGGGAGGCATGCAGCTGCAGATGGGCATTGTTGACCCTCTGCATTTCTCACCCTCGTCTTATACTCGGGTCAATAAGTTTTTCCCAGTTTTTTGTGGTAAATTAGGGGCCTCGACTTATACTCGGATTGACTTATACTCGAGTATATACGGTAACACAAATAATAATAATAACCAAAAAGTAAGTGCAGACTATGAAAATTGTAAGGCTCCCTCACATTGGTGGTCAGTGGTCGAAGAGCCTGGTTATATTGTTGGTTAGTGGAAAATTGACCACTTACACTGGTGGTTAGTAAAAAAACCCTATTACAGTGGTGGTCTGTGTAGTACGCCCTTACATTGGTAGTCAGTGGAGTAGGACCCCTTTAGATTGATGGTCAATGCAGGGGGGCATCTTTATAATGATGATCAGTAGTAGAACAGCCTCACACCAGTGATCAGTGGGAGAAGGAACTCTTTATACTGTTAGTCAGTTTGAAGAAGCTCCTTACATTGAGCCTAAGTTCACATTTGTGCGAACACAGACATTGCATGCGATTCGCATGTGCACTGCGGGGCTGATCGCATGCGATGTCTGTGCAATGCGAGTTCAGCCATACAGCTGTATGGCTGAACTCGCATTGAATTCGCACAAAAAAGATGCAGGGACTTTTTTCCCCCGCACTGAAATCGATCGTATCGCATGGGTGTTCTCACCTATGCGATCCGATTCCTGTGTGAGTTCACAGTTTGCACTGCGATCTGCAAATCGCTCTGGGGGTGTCATTAACAATGTATTGACACCCGCAGAGGGCAGTGTGAACTGCCTGCGGGACAGATGTGATGCGGGAACCGGCACTGTAATCACGCTGGTTCCCGCATCGCACAAGTGTGAACCTAGGTTGATAGTTAACGGAAAGAATGTCCTTAACATTGGTGGTCAGCAGAAAGAATTATCTTTACATAGTAGTCAAAAGAAAAAATGCCCTCCTACAGAGATGGCCGCTAAAATATAATTGGTTACACTTACCTGTCTAAAAATTCAAAATTGCTCGTTACTGAAGGGACCCCTAGCATCTGATGATAGCTATGATGATGCCATCAGTGGAGGTTGGATAAGCCATTTCCTGAGTCTCCTCCCCCAGTGATCAGACTACAACATTTAAAAATGTTGGCAAGTCACAAGGTGAGAGGCTACAGCAGGGTCAGACATCTTTTTTAAAAACAGTATAGAACTGCATAGGCACCAGAATTTACTGGGCTGCATCATATCAGAGCTAACATCTCAGTCCAAGAAGTAGATGGTGACTTTGGATGATGTCTGAACAAAGATGGTGCCATCTGTAAAGGTATCGTCAGGGGAGAACTGTGATCTCTGTGAAGAGTAACATACCAACAAGTGTTAAACAGTATTCTACATTGTACATTGCACAAGACTCTGCATGTACTAAAGATATGATGTTAAGGGGCGTGGCCAGGCAGCGCATGTAGCAGGACGCACTTCTCCTCTGCTCCGCTGAGAATCCTGTAATTAATCCTGCGGACTACCCATCCGACCCGATAACATCCCCGATCGGAACCGCACACTACTGGTGACTAGCCCGGTCCATATCGCCGTTCGATCCGCGGCTGATTAACATGCCAAAACAGGGCAAAGAAGGCACCGGCCCGCCTGTGACTCAGGCCCAAGATGGCGCTCTGCCACAGAGATCACAGAAGGAGAAATACAAGGAGGCCGCTCAGAGACTCCTGTTTGGCAACAAAACTTCCAAAGAGCCATCCTCACCCGCATCCGACCTCAGTGAAGAGGAGGGAGGCCAGCTGGAGCTAGACAACACTATCCCACTGGAGGATGGCACTGGATCCCCTGCAGATTGGGCCACAGTGAGTACAGCACCACACACATGTCAGGACACCCAGACACTGAGCATGCCAGTGGATAATACTGAACCCACTCTCAGAGACATACTCTCAGCAGTGACTATATGTAACAAATCCATATCACATCTGACGGATGAAGTTAAAGGAGTCAAAGCTGAGATATCCTATGTGAGACAGGACATGCAGAAACTGAGAGAGCGCACAGCTGCAATAGAGAGCAGGGTCAGTGTGATGGAAGACGATCTTGTACCCATGCAGAGGGACTTAAAGTATAATTGTCACTTAGTAGACCAGCACGCAGCGCGTTTGGATGATTTAGAAAACCGCATGCGCCGCAATAATGTACGCGCACTGGGATTCCCAGAAAGAATAGAGGGTAAAGACCCGGTCACCTTCATTGAGCAATGGCTTCTCAACACATTTGGAAAGGATGCTTTCTCTCCACTATTTGCGGTTGAGAGAGCGCACAGAGTGCCATCTCGCCCACTACCACCTGGCAATCATCCTCGCGCCTTTCTCTTTAAACTTCTCAACTACAAGGATAGAGATGTCATCCTTGCCAAGGCCAGAACCATGGGAGGCAAACTAGCTATGGAAAACTCCAAGATATCCCTATTCCCGGATTTCTCGGCTGAACTCCAGAAACAGCGAGCAAAGTTCATGGATGTCAAGCGAAGATTGAGAGATCTAAATCTACCCTATGCCATGCTGTATCCTGCCCGCCTACGGGTAGTCGCACTCGGAGAAACCCGCTTTTTTGACCGGCCGGATATGGCAGCTCAGTGGCTGGATAGAGAAGACAGAGCCCTTAAAGCTGCTAGACCGCAAAGAGATGTTCCCTCCTAAGTGATGTGCCTTGTATTGGTGTTGGACTGATGGGATCCAGCCTCCTTTCCCCCCCCCCTTTTTGGGGGGGGCGCCGGAGCCGGATGCGGGCCTCAAGACCCGAGTTTGCAGATAATTGTGGACAGTCCCTGCACCCATATCCGTTGCTTAGGTGGATGAGGAGTCCTGTTTATTTCAACCTTCCCTTCTTGCCTTTTTTTTACAAGCAGGGAAGGATTACGTGCCTGCCGCTTCTGTAAAACCCCTGCAAGAACTGACCTGCTGGTTAACCGGGAGTTTTCAAGGCTTTTACCCCCCCACACCTGTTGTGTGGAGGAAAAGTTAACAATGCAACTGTTACAGTTGGGTGAACTACCACCCTTTAGAGTTATGCCATACAGAGCAATATATCTTAAGCTAGAAATTTATTTTTCTCTGTGCTTATACCCTAACATATTGGAATATTTTTTTTGTATTTTTTTGTTTTGTATTCTGATTTCATGTCTACGGATGCCTAACTGTCTCCGGAAGAGGGAATTTAGGTTTGATATGGTTTTTCTTTTATGTCATTGGTATCATACTGATATACAACTTGTGGGTGCTACTAAGGGTTATATTAGACTGACTAAAGTCTCTAAAGTGAAATGGGGATGGCTAAGCTAACAGCCGTGACATGGAATGTCAAGGGGCTGGGCAATCCAAATAAACGGATGGCGGTCCTCGGGCATCTCAAGTCGTTGGGAACGGGGGTGGTCTGCTTGCAGGAGACTCACTTCTCGGCGGACCCTACCCCCAGCCTCAACCCACGATTATATGTGGCCCAGTTTCATGCAACCCACTCCACCTATTCTAGAGGAACAAGTATCTTGATCAGGAGGGATGTTCAATTCAACTGTATACAAAAACGCATAGACACAGATGGCAGATATATATTTCTTCTATGCATCTCAAACCTAAAATGTATTCTTGCTAGTATTTACATTCCCCCACCATATACCTCCGAGATTGTTAAACACCTGGCAAGTTTTATGGCCCAATACCCAGAAGTACCCTTGTTGGCAATGGGAGATTATAATAATTTTTTAAACACTATTAAGGATAAACTATCTATACCTATTGCTAATACATGTCAGATACAAGGTAAAACTCCTTTTGCTAAAATGCTTGAAGAAATAGGATTGATAGATGTGTGGAGGTGCAAACATCCTGAGGACAAAAAATAATCCTGCTACTCGGCCTCCCATGCCGGATTGTCTAGAATAGATTTGGGTTTGGGAAAATATAAGATGCTACAACTGGTTTTGGAATCAGGATATGCAGATAGGAATATCTCTGATCATTCTGCCTTCTGGGTGACCATTTCACTACCAAATAAGATCAGGCGCCCAGTCTGGAAGCTTAATCCCTTCTGGCTTTCGCTGTTTGCCGAACCTGACCCTATACATACAGCACTCAGGCTGTTTATACAGGAAAATATTGGCACTGCTAAGCTGGGGGTGGTCTGGGATGCAGCGAAGGCCTTTTTGAGAGGGCAGCTTATCAAAACAATCTCACAGATTAAGACTGACACCAAGGCCTGGGAATTGCTGGTACGGAATATGGTCACCAAGACTGAAAACACCTACACTAATGACCCCACGGAAGATACCAAAAGAGCATGGTTGAGCGCGCAGACAATGTCGGACCAGCTAGCACTGCAGTTAGTGGAAAATAAACGCTTTTTTCTGCAACAATCACACTTTGAGGAGGGGGAGACAACTGGACATATGCTTGCAGTAATGGCAAGGTCTCAGCAATCATCCTCTCTTATTCCCGCCATTAGTGATGAGCAGGGGTCTTAGAAAACCTCTACCTCTGATATCCTGAAAGTCTTTAGTGATTTTTATGCCAATCTCTACTCCTCAAAAGTGACGCCCACTGACAGTGCAATAGAGGATTTTCTAGGAAGTTGTGAGCTCCCCAATCTCCCGATAGAAGATAGGACCATGCTTAATGCCCCTTTAACGGCAGAACAACTAGATCTTGCCTTATCCCAAACCAAAAATAACAAATCACCAGGCATGGACGGTCTCCCATCAGAGGTATATAAACGTTATGCTGACTCTATGCTCCCCACATTATTAAAAGTTTATAATGAGGCACTAGAAGAAGGTTCCCTACCAAACTCGATGAATGAGGCAATCATTGTTGTCCTCCTAAAACCGGGTAAAGATGCAAACTCCTCTGGCTCTTATAGGCCCATATCATTGCTCACGTCCGATATTAAGTTGCTGGCTCGGATGTTAGCAAACAGGTTAGCCAAGGTAATCCATAAAATAGTACACAGAGACCAATCTGGGTTCATACCCACGAGATCCACGGCCCAAAATATAAGGCGGCTATTTCTGAATTTACAACTCCCAGTGGACAACCCAGGCAATAGGACAATTTTTTCACTAGATGCAGCTAAGGCCTTCGACAGTGTCGAGTGGCCTTATCTGTGGAAGACATTACGGAACATGGGACTAGGGGACACCTTTATCCGCTGGATACAGCTTCTGTATGCCACACCCACTGCCAGGATCCGAATTAATGGGGAGCTTTCAGAACCCTTTCCTCTATTTAGGGGCACTAGGCAGGGGTGCCCACTGTCGCCCCTGCTGTTTGCCCTGGCCTTAGAGCCCTTGGGGGCCAAAATTAGAGGGGACTCAAGAATAGTGGGTTTTCAGAGAGGAAGAAATAAAGATGTGGTATCCATGTATGCAGACGATACCCTGCTGTACTTAGGAGACACAAAAGATACATTACAAACGGTCATGTCCCTCATAAAGGATTTTGGGGAACTATTAGGCTTCACCATCAATTGGGACAAGTCGGTGTTGATGCCACTTGACCCCCTGAATACTCCACTGCCCCTGGGTGCAGAAATGATACAACAGGTGAGCTCATTTCGCTACCTAGGGATTCAGGTGACATCGAACCCGGCCACCTATATTGATCAGAACCTGGCGCCTCTTTTGACTAAATTCCGGGAAAAAAGCAGAGCTTGGTGTAAATTACCCTTGTCAGTGGCTGGGAGAGTTAACCTTATTAAAATGGTTTGGGCGCCGCAACTACTATATATTTTTAATAATTCCCCAGTATGGATACCTAAGAGATGGTTCGATAGGATAGAAACCCAATTTAGGGAGCTTATTTGGAAGAAAAAGATAGCAAGGATAAAATTATCCACATTACAATATGGCAAGGAGGAGGGGGGACTTGCTGTTCCTCATCCCAGAATGTACTACTTGGCATCCCAACTGCAACAGCTGGGAGGATGGGGCCTATTGGATCCCACAGACCCGATTCGGATGCTTACATTAGGGGACGAAAATGATTATTCAGCACTGGCAAGTTTGGAGGCGGGGTTCTTACATCTGGACCCTGAGGCCCCTACAGTTAAATTGTTGATCATGCTATGGTCTTTTGTAAAAAAATTACTGGGCGTTACAGGTTTTTTGTCCTGCACACCTCTTTGGAAAAACAGACAATTTAAGGAAATACAAAAACTAAAAGGTTTTAAGAACTGGGAGGACGCAGGTATCAAATTTATTTCACAACTATACCAAGATAATACCCTCAAATCATTCTAACAGATTCAAATAGAGTTTGAGATCCCACATAACAATTTTTATAAGTATCTCCAATTGCGACATGCTATACAAACCCAGAGCAGAGCTGTCAGGATCCACCGCACAGAACATCCGATTGTTCAGGAAGTTTTCATGGAAGAAAATAAAAAGGGGATGATATCCCGCTGCTATAACACCCTTATCACGCGAATACAAGACTCCTCTAGACTACCATGTAGGCAGCGCTGGGAGGAGGACATAGGGGCAATAGACGGAGATAGTTGGGAGGTATGCTTGGTGAACGCCCCCTTGGTCTCTCTATCTGCATCTCAGAAAATCTCACACCTCTATTTACTTCACAGAGCATATAGAACTCCCCTTCAATTATATAAGTGGGGAATTAGAGATTCTCCCATGTGCCCAAAATGTGAACGTGACCATGGAGACTTACTCCATATGATCTGGAAGTGCCCCAAATTATTTAGGTACTGGAAGGATGTACTAGACACAATAACAGAAATATTTATGATACCTCTTGAGAGAACCCCAGTAACATGTATATTAGGAGGAATAGATGACGAGTCGATACCACCACCCACCCGCATAGCGCTCATCCGACTGTTATACATGGCAAGGAAATTAATTGCTCAGTGGTGGATCACTCCGCGGGTGCCCACCAAGAAGCAATGGATAGACAGTGTCAATAGGCTCTTAATAAGAGAAAAGATTGCTTACCAACATAGAAAAGTCCCACAAAAGTTTCTATCGATATGGCAAGCATGGCTGGATGTTCCTGGTCTAGCCCCACACCAATTAATCAAAGATAGGCTACTTTTGGGCTGATGTAGATACGACCATTATACGGATAATAAAAGCATGTAAAAGAAAGGGATAGACAGGGCAATACGCTCCCTGTGAGGTATGAGGCAGAATATGCAATACTGCAATGTATGGCAAGATTTGGCTTTGTTTTGTTATGGTTTTTCTCTTTCTATTTCTTTCTTTCTCTTTTTTCTTTTTATTGATTAATATTTTCTTTCTCCTCTCTATACTGGAGAATATTATATCGCACTAAATACAATGAACATAGACAAGGATAATAGAGCTATATTGTACTGAGATAGATCCCACTGATTCTACTGGAAGATTATTGTGTCTCCCCTTTTTACAGCTTAAAGATACTATATAACACAGGAGTTTTCCTATACAAGGGAGATACTATTCCAGTCAAAATCCGAGTATACCATCTGACATTCAGATACATACTCTCTACGAGACATATTATACGCCAAATTTATTGTTAAAGGATAATAGTGCAATTGCCTGTACTTTTGTTAGAATGCAAATAGAACCTCCTGGTGGCAATCTTAGAATGTTGATAACTGTACTCATGACAGACTGCACTAAAACTCTAAAATGTGTATACATTCAATATTTCAACATGTATGATGTATGATTTTGTTTCCTATGCAAAATAAAAAACCTTTCTGATTTTAAAAAAAAAGATATGATGTTAAAGTATAACTGAAGACATTTTTTTTTTAGTTTTAGATAGAGAAGAGAGGGATTAGAACACCTGTCAGGTTTTTATTGTCTGTGCCTGTGTTTGGGGGAATCACCCTCTCTATTTGTACAGTTTACCGCTATTGTCAAAAGTGAAAGAAAATCCCACATTTTGGCTTATCACCAGAACAGGAACGTAAGGGAAATCTCCCAATGTAGATTCTGGTGACTACCATGGATTTTCCTCACTTTGAAGGGATTTCCTCTCACTTCCTGCTATGGAACAGGAAATTAAAGTGATGTTTCGGCCGAAATTATACTTTTTAAATAAAAAGACCCCTATAATACACAAGCTTAATGTATTCTAGTAAAGTTAGTCTGTAAACTAAGGTCTGTTTTGTTAGTTTATAGCAGTAGTTTGTTATTTTATAAAATTACAGCAGGCCGTGGCCATCTTAAGTGTGGGCATCTGAAGCCAGACTGTATTTCTTCCTGGATCTCATCCTTGCAGATCTCGCACATGCTCACTGCAGCACAAGCAGTGTAATAGGTTTCAGGTCAGGTTTCCATAGCAACGGCAGTTTCAGAGGAAGTTGCCGCCCCTTCCCAGAAGGCATTGCAAACACCATGCAAATAGTGTCCTAACCAGAATTTGAACCACAGTACTGGAAGGCAGAAAAATTCACCACTAAAACACTGTGCAGCACCTGGAGATTATGGTCCTCTTGCAGAACCCACACAGCATATTTTCTTTTTTCAATAAGTTTTTATTAGAGGTATACAAATACAAGTATACAGTAATAAACTCAAAGTTTACAGGATGCTGCACGGCATATATTTAAAGTGATTGTAAAGTCTTGTTTTTTTTCCTATAAAAATAACAAACATGTTATACTTACCTGCTCTGTTGCAGTGGATTTGCACAGAGCAGGCCGGATCCTCCTCTTCTCGGGTTCCTCTTCTGTGATCCTGGCCCTCCCTCTGCAAGCAGCTTGCTATGGGGGCACGCGAGCCGAGTCACAGCTCCCTGTGTTCAATCAGACACAGAGCCCGACCCCGCCCCTCTCTCTCCTGATTGGCTAGCTGACTTTGATTAACGGCAGGGGCAGCCAGTGGCGCCGCTGCTGTGTCTCAGCCAATCAGGAGGGAGAATCTCAGACGGCTGAGAAACTCGTGGCCATTGCTGGACAGAGAAGGACCTCAGGTAAGTGTTAGGGGGGCTGAGGGGGCTGCTGCACACAGAAGGCTTTTTTATTTTAATGCATAGAATGCATTAAGATAAAAAAATCCTTCTGCCTTTACAACCACTTTAAAGTGATTGTAAACCCTCACCTTGTAAAACAACCTATTCAGTTTAAAAGTAAAATGAAAGCAAAACATTTGTGTATAGATATATAAAAAAATATATAAATACTTTTTTTTCTTTTCTTTTTTAGAAGTGATCACATTTCCTCTGTGCCCCCTGTTTTCAGCTTCATAAGAGCTGGGGGGAAGATCAGCAACAGCACACTGAGCTACGCAGTGAGAGGCTGTGCAAAGGGGGTGTGTCAGGACAAATCTGATTATTGGAGGAGAGCAGGCTGAGTTCCCAGCGTAGCTAGAAAACTTACCACAGTGTGTTCTCCTGATTAGTGTGGTCAGCTTTTAATAGGAAAGCAGAGGGACTATCAGGAACACTAGGGATTTCACACAAAGGAAGCAATGCAAAGAGAACATGATACTTTTTCATACAAATACATGGTACAGCAGCCACATATCAGGAATATGAAATGCTGGGGTAACAAACACTTTAACTGCTTAAAAAAGCAGAGGAGAGATGTATTTGTAGGTTCTCCCAATCATGTAATTTATTTTCTAAATATGTAGCAGAGATAGCAAATTAAAATGCAAAGTTTTAGTTTTTTTTTTCAAGGATGTGGTTCAAAAGCAAGGAAAAAAAAACAGACAGTTGAGCTGCAGTTTTACTGCCCTGAGCCACCCAAGCTGCATGTTAGCGTGGCCAGCGGCTATGTTAGTACACATTGTTGCTGTTGTTTCAAAATTAATACAACAGAACCACTGCTGAATGTGACCCATTTAAGTGCATAGGACCATGCCACAACTGCAAGTCAAATGCTTGGTTTATAGATGTGGCACATTATTTCAATAGAAGATCCCTCTTTGGCTAAAAAAAAAATATTATAATGCACGATTCTAGAGACTTTTGAATTTGTATTTCTCTTGTTCATTGAAGGACATATATCAATCTTGACAACCACCTTCAAGACTAGCACACTGCAAAACAAAAACTAAAAAAAGGCAGCACCGCCTATGGGCAGTTCTAACTAGTAGCCAAATGCACCATCTGCGATAGGCAGCTCAGTTTTTTCTGCCTAGTATAGGAGTAAAGACCTAGTTCCCTGCTGGGACTCTTAGTTCCACGTTTTTTTTCCTTTCTTTTGCTTTTTATTTGTATTTTTCCTGTGAAGATCTTCAGTCAACAGCCGAGCTGGGCTACGGACGGGATAATCTATATCCAGTAGGCACCCCAGCTTGTCCAAGCATGCAAGTTCACTAGAGCCCCATCCAGGACCAGGGCTGCCAGCGAGTTGTCTCGTCACATATCACCAGGCATCCTGCTTCTGTGTCACAGTACTCCCCTGGCCGATAGCTCTCACCTCAGTGGGAGGCAGTCTGTCTCAGGAGTGATACCTGCTATTACCTATGGGTACTGTAAGTATTCCCCCCCTTCTGTATAGTGGGTGGCTGGCAGGTTGGTGAGGTCAGCCCTGAGGTATCTCCTCCTCCCACTACAGATTATGTTGCTTCCATGTTCCCTTCCTCTCCCCTTCCTCACCTGCCTCCCCTCTAGATTTGGGGCGGCTCACCTACGCTTACTGGCTGTCTGGTGGTGTTTTCCCCCTGTTGGGGCAGCTGCTGGGTGCTCTTATGGGGCCAGTGCTTGGTATACAATATGAAATTGGTGTTGTGCAGGCTCTTGAAGTTTATCACAAAACTAAGTACTATATAAACCCGCCACTAGAATAATATAAATAATATGTACAATTTATTAACATATACAGTGCTTCACATAGTGCAGTCCATTGCAAAAGAGTATTAAAATGATGAAATAAAATAAATAATAGTTCATTCTCCAACGGTGATGTGTCAAATATAATCAATGTTTTCCCAATAAAGTGCTGTTTTCATGCATGTATACAGTTGAATTAATGCGCTTTCACCTCCTTGTGTCACCTCTATGCTCCCACAACTCTCATCTTAAAAGACAATAGTATAAGCCTTATGGTTGTGTTGGAGTGGTGTTACATCAATCTTGGCTTGTTCCAAAGTATCCAGGTGATCCCTTGGTGATGGTCCCTTTAAGACTCCAGCTCCCACACTCACTCCTCATTCACTGACACCCGCCATCCAGACGGCCGCAGTGCTTGGTGGTTTTGGATGGAGGTAACTCATGGCTCGCTTTGTTCCATGTGGTGCCGGCCATGTGTTGGCCTTGTGACTGGCCAACTTTTTTTTTTTGTCGCCTGTGGGGGTGGCGATTTTGGTGGGGCATTTGTTCCAGCGGCCATCTTTGGGGGGCCTGGTACTTGCTAGACGGTGGCCTTTCCTGACCTAGATGACCATCTTAGAGTGTGCTGTGTTTGACAGCCATCTTGCTGAGGTCTTCTGTCCGGGGCCAATTTGGTGGGGACTTGCGCTGGTGTCCATTATCATATACCCATGTGGTGGTGGCCATCTTTGTGGTGCTCTTGATGCAGGGGAGCAGTGTTATTCTAATACAGAACATGCTTTCCTCCACATGTTCTTCTGTCCAGAGCAGTGGACACATGAACACAGCTCTGCTCCCTTCTTGGCTTCAAGGTGTGGGTGTGGTAAGTCTTACAGGGGTTCTCCTCCAGGTATGAGCACCTTGTTGGTGGGTGGGCTCCTTGGTTTTGTTCATCTGCACAGCTGTATGTGCACTTCTTTTCTGGTGGTGTCTCGGCCCCCCAATGGAGACAGAGGGACTTTCTGGCACTTCTATACATCTGGACATGCTGTCAGCAGTCCTTTGTCCCGGGTGGAGGTGGCGCTTGGACATAAAATGAGTAAACAACAACCCCCACCCAGTTCTTTTTCAGATGATTCCAAGATTGAGTCTGTCTCTGCGGGTTCCACTTTCCCTGGAGACAGATAGTGAGGATAATTCCTCTGCCACTGTGGATGCGCAAGAAAAAGCACTGGTGGCATTCATTACCTCTGTGCAGGAAACCTGAAAAATAGAGGATGCCTCTGGGGCTGCTGAGGAGGTGGCTGTCTGTCCCCTTTGGTACTCACAAGTTTTTCCTTAAACTGTCTACTTTGATACGTTCATATATAAGAAATGTGAACATCCGAAATAGACTTTTGGAGTCCCAAAATTGTTTTTGGCATGTTACCCTTTGAGGAGGCTCTTCTGAAGAAGTGGACCTCTCCCCTTTGTCATCAGTGCACAAATCTTTAGGTTGAATAATGCAACCATGCTTCCGTGGAGGGTTCTCCCTCTTTCAAGGATTCTGCAGACAGGAAGGTGGAATCACTCCATGCTTCCTAGGTTCAGCTGTCTGGTTCTAGCTATGGCCCATGTATCTCACACTCTCACAGAGTGGGCTAAGCTGTTACATCAGGGTCTGAGTAATAAGCAGGTCTTTTTGGTCTACGTGTAATACCGCTTTAACTTTTTGAAGTTGTTCCTATAGCTCTCCAAAACCATTTAGACAAAAAATGTTACATTTTTAGAACAAATTATGAAAGTACTGCAAATGATTCATGGTTTCCAGTGTACATTAAGATATACCTAGTACAAGGAAATCTTATTTATTATGATGTCTGGAAATTATGATTGGAAATCATGCAAATGCCTTGCCAAGAAGTGATATACAATGCATGCAAATAATTCATACATACTAATGAAAAATGTGTAACTATGCAGAACAGAATTGCCAGACCCCTGTGTTAATGCAGGATGTGAAAAACAATATTGTGGAAATGGCTACAAATACAATTCACGGACATGCGGAATGGAAACTTTCCATGTATGCAGACTGCAGAAAAAAAAACACCCAATGAACGCTAATTATTACCTATAAGGATTTAAAATTAAAGTGACATTGTAACAAAAACTCAAAATATGCTTCAGGTAATATATGTATAAAACTCATAATCAAGGCTGAACAAATCTGGGGACCTAGGAAGGGCATTTGTTAGCCTCCTATATGATTATATATATATATATATATATATATATATTAACCATGAATGCGCTGCTTGCACTATCTTACTTGATCTGATTCTTGCTTGGTTGTACACAGATCTTACCAGGCATTCAGTACAGTAAAAATGTTTTGATATCACAGGCAGCACTGTGACATTGTAGAGACAACCACCAGAAATATAGTTTCTTGCTCATGTAATTACTGCTTTTCTAGACTTTCTCTTATTACAACAAGCAGGTGGCTGGAATTCATGCATCAGTAAAACAATAGAGTTTCAGGTAAAATTCTGCAATGAAGGTTGCCAAAATCCTAAAACTAACATAGAGAGGACTGATTATTTTGGGGGCATGGCACACTGATGCTGGGTTCACACTGTGTGCGCACACGGCTTACAGCAGGAGTCTCTCTTTCAGGGACAAATCAGGCCCGAATTTCTGCCTGAATTTGAACCTGAAACGGAGCCAAAGATGCACAGGACCCTTGTGCAATGCGCTCCCCAGCCGCCCCAAAGATGTGTGAGCCGGTCACACTTTCTTGTCATGCAAATTGGATGTGGAGAAACCCGCCCCCAGTTCTCATCAGTGTGAACCCAGCCTAAACATTCACAAACTGCTTGCACATTTACCGTTCTGCAATAATGACTTACATGATTCTGGCACTTTGCTCCTACATGTAAAAATCATATTTTTTTCTAGAAAAATACTCAGAACCCCCAAACATTGTATATATTTTTTTTAGCAGAGACCCTATATAATAAAATGGCAGTCGTTGCAACTTTTTATGTCAATACGGTATTTGCACAGCTTCATGAATTAAAAAAAAAACAAAATAGTAAAGTTTGCCCAATTTTTTTGTATAATGTGAAAGATGATGTTATGCCGAGTAAATGGATATCTAACATGTTACACTTTAAAATTGCGCACACTCTTGGAATGGCACCAAACTTTGGTACTTAAAAATCTCCATAGGCGACGCTTTAAACATTTTTACAGGTTACCTGTTTAGAGTTACAAAGGAGGTCTAGAGCTAGAATTATTGCTTGCGCTCTAACGTTTGCGGCGATACCTCATGTGTGGTTTGAACGCAGTTTACATATGTGAATTTTTTTCTTTTTACATTTTCCCTTTAACATTTTTTTTTAATCACTTTTATTCCTATTACAAAGCATGTAAACATCCCCTGTAATAGGAATAGTGCATGACAGGTCCTCTTTATGGAGAGATGTGGGGTCTATAAAAATAAATAAATGATCTCAGGCTTTCCAGCCCAGTCACTGGCCTTGTTTACTTCTGCCGGCCCGGACGTGAATTCATAACGTCCCCTCCCGCCGCCCATAAGAAGGATCAAGCGGCTAAACTACCACTATGATTGTTCTTACGGTGCAGGGAATCACTGGACTAAAAATATGATATCTGAATGATGCCTGCAGCGTCAGGCATCATTCAGATATCCCCTCTCAAAGTCCAGGACGTCATATGACGTACCTTGGGTGGGAAGAGGTTAAATATGCTAAAAACATTCCAGGTGCATCACAACAAAAGGTGCACAAAGTTGTCCAGTTCTGTCTTTTAGAATGCAGGCACTGCCTAAGTAGAAAGAACTCTTGTCTGGATGGAAGTGGTGGTCTCTCTGCAGGGGTTTGGCATGCTCACTGCTAAGTCAAACCTGTAGCTTCACAATCTGTAAAGCTCCCTGCTGATAGAAGAGCTTTAGCTTTACCACAAGGGGTGAGTCAGATCTCTGCAGTGTAACCACTGCACACAGAGAGCAATGGTTCCTTTTGGCAGCATACTGGCAGGGGACAGACTTTTCTGCTCTGGCTGTGTCTGCTTTCTAAATGAAACAATGAAACAAACTGTGAGACTTTTGTATTGATGAATCTGAAATGTATTCAGCTGAATACAACTCAAAGTTCAGTCTGGCTATATTTTTTAGGTAGAAAAATTAAATATGTGTTATAAAAATGATGTTATCACTGATCTCACAGACAAGAAAAAGGAAAGAGGGAAAGGAATGAAGGGACGGCTAAAGCAAATATATATTTGGGGTTACAAAAACCCACCATATCAGTTTCATAAGCAGACTACAGAAACAGTTGTGCTGGTAAGAAGACACATTATTATTCAAATAAATATTGTTTAAGCAAGCATTATTTAAATTAAAAGAATCTCAGATTCAGGATGTATTATTGTCTATAATAAATAGGCAGATTTGACAATGTGTAATGACTGCCAATTAAAGCTGAACTCTAGGCAAATGGCTAAATACGGAGATAAAATACAACAAAGCTTAATTGTAACAAATACAGTTCTCCTAAAGGTTGAGGAGGAAGCCACACAATAGGTTTTGGCTGTACCATACCTTTCAGGAGTTCCGGATTGTATTGGACTGTTACATACAGTATATTTATATGCAGTGATTTGAATATAAATTATATAATGGTGGTATTTGTGTATCAATGAGCTATAGTGGCTCTTTCATATGCAGATCTTACTTCCAGCTCATTTGAATGTTAAGCCGAGGGGGACTACTTTGTGGCTTTGCTCACATCCACAGCTGAGGGGAAGTCTTCCCCCTACCACTGCAAATCAGATCCTGCAACTGGTGAGTGAGTTTAAGGGGGGAAGGGGTCTGTACTGGTGGAGACACTGGAGAGTAAGGATGTTTGTACTGGAAGGAAGGGGAGTCTGCACTGTGGGGTCTGTACTGATTGTGTGGTCTGTACTAAGGGTGTGGTCTGCACTGTTGGGTCTGTACTGAGGGCATGGTCTGGGCTGGGAGTCTTTACTAAGGGTGTGGTCTGTACTGAGAAGGTCTGTGTTCAAGGAGGGGGATCTTTACTGGGTGAGGAATGGGCACTGTTCTGTGGAGGATATGAGTGGTGGGTGGGGTAAAATGTACTGGGAGGAGAGGATCATTTTTGGTTTTACTTTCTACACTAGTCTGTGCGTTATATACTTTGCACTCTCTACATTACCTACTCCTGGCCCCTGCTTTCTCCTGTGTCACATAGTTCTGTCCCCTGCACTGTATGTTAAGTAGCACTCCTGAGTCCTGCACTCTATATTGCACTCCTGACTCTGGACACCATACATTTTGCACTACTGAGCCCTGTGCATTGTGCAATAACTACTCCTGACAGCTGCCTTTGTGTGTCAATCACTCCTGACCCCTGCATTCTGTGCATCTAGCAGTAATGACCCCTTCACTCTGTATTAAACACTACTGAGCCCTTTCACTCTGTGAGGCATTGCCTCCTGAGTTCTGCACTCCAGACCCCTGTACTCTGTGTAATGCACTCTTCTCCCCTACACTTCCTGTGTGACGCACTCCTGAACTATGCACTTTAGACACTGTGTTGCATATTTCATATTCTTGAGCACTGCATTCTGTAAGCTGGGCTTTATAAAACATACTCCTGACCACTGCACCTTATACCCCTGAAGTTATTCTGTAAGATAGGCTTTGTGCAGAAAAGCATATCTAATGGAACAGATTTATTTTTTTTTAAATGGGTGCGCTGAGGTTTGTATGGACCTGTTAGAGTCTTGCTTGTGGTACAGTCATTAAACATTAAACAAACACTTTGGCATTATTGGACTGTGAGTTCTCATTTTCGGCCGGTTCCCATTGGTGAATACGCATCACATTAGGACCAAACTCGCACAGGACTCTTTTTTTGGTCAGCAGCAGAATCAGATCGCACCTAACTGATTTGGGGGCGTCATTAACTTTCATTTGACACTCCCAGCAGTTTGCATAGGGCAATGTGAACTGCCGCCGGGAGACATGCGATGCGGGAACCCGCAGTTGATTCGCAGGGTTCCCGCATCGCTGCAGTGTGAACCAAACCTTAGACACAATTAGCAACTGTTATAATGGGAAAAAGGAGTTTGTTAGTGAAATTTCTATTTGACTGAACATCTATTTCTTTACTTTCAAATGGATTTTATAGGAACAAATATAGATGCAGAACCCTACCAGGCTTCACCACTACCCAAGTGGGAAGAGTTAGGAAGACTAGTCTGCAGAATTAAGGATAACAGATACTACGTTAAATTTAGTATAGGGCATGCACCAGTAGTTGCGTACAGTACACGCACATACTCCCTGAACACAACAGCTGTGGAGGAACAAACGCAGCAGCTGTGGGGGGGCTGTACACCCTGAGGAAGTTTTTATTTAGGTTCTGGATGCTCATGCACACAATACAGCCAATACAGCAGTGTCCATGAGTCCTAATTTATCCACAATAACTGTAACTCCACAGGTAAATTGCTGCAGATGGCTTGTTGTAACCCCTTGTCATCAATTAAAGGCACATATGTGGCCTCACTGAAGTGGGTCTTCTTCTGTGGGGCTGCATGTATGTGTTCCTGTGTTTGTGTTGGGAGTACACTGCACAACGCGTTCCAAGTACAGAGATCAAGTAAACGGGCCTTGTACTAACGTTTGGGAGCTGGGAGGAATGGCTTTTGATAGGATGATCGTAGTCATAGCCTGTGATTGGCTATCACAATGATCAGTAACTGTATAAGCCCACCTCTGTGCTTTTTGTCCTTTTTAAATGGAGCAAAAGATGAATTGTATCTTTTTCTTCTTGCTAGAGGAGAAAAACTAACAAAAAAGTCTGTTTAAAAAAAAAAAAAAAGATAAAAACGCTAGACCAAGGTCATGTCAAGGTGGACCAAGGCCTAAGGTCATAGTCGGTGTGTTTTAGGTAGGATTAAAAGAGAAAAGCATTTCTATTATTTAGTGTCAGTGTCCAGTGTCCATGTATTTTAGGTAGGACAAAAAGCAATATGTGCGCTATTGTTTCTGGGCCCTACTACAGGTACAAACTACAAATAAGATACACACATTGTATGTGGTTTTGTCAGGTGTAGGAGAATTTTGTTTTGTTTTGTTTTTTTGGTGGTGGCTTCATAAAATGGTAATAAATATACCATTAAATTTCAAAAAGTAATATACGGTACTTTTTATAGAGAGCTGGTTTCAGATGTTATGATTTGTTTGGACCTTCGTCATGAAAGAGGAGCTCCAGACTCTGTCAGAAAAAATAAAAGTCAGCAGCTACAAATACTAGTAATAGGACACTTACCTGTCCACAAATCCAGCAGTATCTTCACCCAAGCTGATTTTTCAATCGTATCTTGGGTGCTGCCACTGCCATTTCGAGTAGGGAAAACCTTGCGGATTCACAGTTGATTCCCTACTGCACATACACGAAGCACGCTGCACTTTGTGAATGGCCCGGCGGCGGGGGAAGGAAGAGGGGGTGGCAAAGTCACCCGGAAGTGGAAGTGGGTACCTGTCAAAAACCAGATACCTGCTCCCCTTCCAAAAGGTGCCAAATATGGCAGCAGAGGGGGGGGAGAAGGCAAAAAAGCAGAACTTCCCCTTTTGGGTGGCGCTCCGCTTTAAGCAGTTTAAATGCTTTTACTTCTTCTTGAGAATATGCACATACTTTAGTGTACATAATTTGGTAATTTTTAATAACCAATTATCTGGCCAATTTATTCACTGTTCTAGGTTACATGTATAGTACTTGTGGGCAGCACTCCACATAAGTATTAAAGGACAATTTCACAAATGCAACAAAATCCCCTCAGCCCCAAGGGGGAAAAACACTCAAATCTGTATAACACGGGATCAGGATTCCTGCATACAAGAGCCCTTAGGTGTGCACAGTGGTGTTCAGCCCCCCTTTAAAAAACATGGCCCTTTAAAAAAAAAGAAAAAAAAAAAAGGTCCTTAAGTGCACTATGGGAAGTGTCACATCTATGCAATCACGTGATTGCAGACGAGACGCTTCATTTGCAGGGTTTGGAGCTGCTTTGTGGCGCAGTCCATCACACCGGACAGCTTCCACCCGGTACCCGTAGTGTATCACGGTGCTTTGTTCTCAGTGTGAGACCAGACGTCACTCCTGGCAGGCTACAAAAAGATGGCCGCCACCATGAGGACTAATCCCCTTGTGTTCAGTGCTGATGGGGACACATGTGAGGAGGACTCTGCTGCTGATGGGGACACATGTGAGGAGGACTCTGCTGCTGATGGGGACACTGATGTAAGGAGGGACTTCGCTGATGGGGACACAGATGTAAGGAGGGGCTCTTCTGATCGGGAAACAGATATAAGGAGGGACTCCGCTGATAGGGACACAGATGTGAGGAGGACTCCGCTGCTCTGGACAGAGATTTGAGGAGGGCTCCGCTGCTGGGGGCACCTTATGTAAAGAGGGACTCCACTGGGGACACTGATGTAAGGAGGGACTCTGCTGGGGGCACCTGATGTAAGGAGGGGCTCTGCTGGGGGCACCTGATGTAAGGAGGGACTCTGCTGGGGGCACCTGATGTAAGGACGGACTCTGCTGGGGGCACCTGATGGCATCTGGTGGCAGGTGACACGCTTAGGGCTCCCACTGATTCTGCATTACGGTGAGTTGAATGATTTCATTTTATAGTACAATGTAATAATAGAAATAGTGTGGTTCAATCATCCTGACACCATAACAACCATGGTGCCGGGATGATTGAAGCGCTAACACCAGGTGTTTGGAGTATCTTTATCTGCTGATTGTTAAACTTTCTGGAATATACATATTTCTTTTTTTTTCTTAAAAGGTGTTTATTTTCATTTTTAAACAACAAAAGAAGGACAAAACAAAAAGAAAAGTACAGACTGTCGGTACATATATGTATAGTGCAATCAGCAACTGAATTCGGATAATGAATAAATGACCGAATAGGACGTCTGGAGAAAACATTTATACCCAAGAAAAAATAGAACTAAACCATTCACCCACACACACATTCACACTCACAGCACATACGACCCCATTATCGCAGTATATTTCCAGAAACCCACAGGCAGTAAAGTTTTAAATGCATACAGGAATCTCTAACATCGTACCACTCACTGAGATAGCTGTGAAGAGAGGACATCCCCCCAGAAGTCCCCTGAGACGTCCAGCCACGGCTGCCATATTTTGGTGAACTTCTTAGGGCATGCACTACTTTTATATATCAATTTACATTTGGGGGGGGTCCCATGAACAATGCGGTAGAAAGCGTGGGCCGAAAGGGGGGCAGTTTCTTTCCAATGTAGTAAAATTGTTTTACGTGCATAAAATAACAATATACGTATCAAAGTTCTAGCATGAGTGCGAGGAACATGGTCATTCAAGACTCCCAAAAGTCCAACCTCCGGGGTATGAGGCAACGGTAGATGCAGTTTGCAGTTGAAAAAAGCAAACAAATCCTTCCAGAAGGTTGCAAATCCAGAGCATGTCCAGAACATGTGAAAGAAGTCGGCAGCACTCGTGTTACATCTAGCACATGCAATATCTCGACCCAGACCCATTTTAACCAACCTAGCAGGCGTATAATGTAAGTGATGTATAAACCTAAACTGTATCAGGATATCGGCCGTACTAATGATATCCTGAAAACATATTTTCGTTGCTTCTTCCCAATCCTCCTCAGAAAGCTCAGGCATAAACATCTGCTATTTACGTTGAGAATTCTGAAAGGGATCACCTGAAGTCGTCCATAAATGGTTGTCACTAGTTTGTTAATTTCTGGGAACGACAGAAGGTCCTCAATAGAACATTCCGTGAGCTCTATGGTCAACGAGCCAAATTGTGCCCGAAGGGCATGGCTTAATAAAAGATATTTGAAAAAAAATGTATTGTCGAGGTCATATTTAAGTCTAAGAGATTCAAAAGACAGTAGGGTATTCTCCTCGAATATATGAAAAAGGTGTGTAATTCCAAAACGGGCCCACCAGGTCGAGTCCGGGTGGCCAAAGAGCTCAGGAATATTTGGATTTCGCCACAGGGGAGCCTGTGTCGAAATATCCGCTAGGGACCGTGTCAGTGTTTTTCCCCCCTCCCTCCAAGCCATAAAGCAAACCTCAACGGGGGAGAATCTGGAGCCACCAGTCCTCCTCTCTCTATGCAATTCATCCCTCAAAGAGGCAGGAGGTTCAAATAAGGTCAAAAGAAAGGCAGTGACAGGAGTTTGGGGATCAGAGTGCAGCCAGTCATGGATATAGGTGAGCTGGGAGGCGAGGAAATAATTTCTTAAGTTCGGGCAAGCCAATCCGCCTACGGCCTTAGCCGCTTGTAGGGAGGATTTGGCTATAAGAGGTTGGCAACCGTTCCAAATAAAAGTAAAAAGGGCAGAGTCAAGTTTTGTAAAGAATTTTTTGGTGAAGAAAACCGGGGAAGCCCTAAAGCAATAGAGAAATTTTGGTAAAAAAATCATTTTAAATATATTTATGCAACCAATTAGATTGAGGGGCAACGATGACCAGGTACGAAATTTATCCGTCATCTGATTGACTATAGGGGTGACATTGAGTTCTTCATATCTAGGGAGGTCAGCATGTATCTGAATACCTAGATACTTAAAGGAGGGTGTTAGTTGCATACGTGACCTTTGTAGATATTCAGAAGGAGAAGGGGGACCAATAGCAAAGGCCTGGGATTTTTCCAAGCCCACCCGGAGCCCCGAGACCGCACCAAACTCTTCCACATCTTGTAGTAATTTAGTAAAAGAGCTCTCCCTACCATCCAAATATACCAGGGCATCATCTGCGTATAGAGAGATCTTCTCTTCCAGCAAGCCGGAACGGATACCCCCAATCTCAATGGCCACTGCAAACAGCAGTGAAGAGAGAGGGCATCCCTGCTGAGTACCCTGCTTCAAAGAAAATAGTGCAGAGATATCCTTATTTGTGCAGACTCTAGCCCTCGGGTCAGCATATAGTAATCGAACCCATTGGATAAAGTATGAGCCAATACCCATACGTGCCATAGCTTCCCATAGGAAAGGCCAACTCACCGTATCAAAGGCTTTTAATATGTCCAGGACAGGACTAAACCAGAGCGTTTCACACGTGCTGCATCATGGACATGCAAGAATAATCTACAGATATTATCAAATGTACTCCTGCCAGGCATAAAACCGGATTGGTCAGGCGGTATGATGGATAGCATGACCGTCCGAAGTCTAAAGGCGAGTATCTTTGCTAGAATTTTTGCGTCCTTGTTCAGGAGCGAAATAGGCCGGTAGGATCCACATTGTTGTCTATCCTTACCAGGCTTGGGTATAACAACAATGAATGCCTCATTCATAGAATCAGGAAGCTTCCCCAACTTAAGGGAGTCTTGAAACATTTTAAGGAGCCTGGGAGCCAGCTCCTCTACATGTGTCTGATAACACTCTGAGGGAAGTCCATCCAGGCCCGGAGTTTTATTAGAGGGTAGGAGGCGTATGGCCTTAGTGACCTCCTCCAGCGTAATGGGTTTATCTAGAAGGGATTACTGAGAGTTACTAGGAGTCGGGAGGTCAAGGGATTTGAAAAAGCCCATAAAATCTGTTCCTGAAGGGAATGTGGCATAGAAATCTGCAAAAGTTTGGTTAATAATCCGTGCGTCAGATGTAGCCAACCCATCCGGTGGCAATCGAGGCATCCTGACAGTCCGCGTGTGCAAGATATGCAAGGAGCCTGCCATTTTTCCCCCCATGTTTGTGAATGCGAGCCGCGAGGTACAACTGTTATTTCCTGGTCAAGTCTATCATGTTATTCAATAAGGAGCAGCGCTGTGACAACAAAGGTTTGTATGATATAAACCAAATCAAATAAAATGAATATTAGACCCAAAATTGGGATTAATTCCAAAGTTCATAATAAAGTTCATAATAACCAATAGAGGTAAAAAGTCCTATCCAGAATCAATTTCAGATAGTAGATATAGTGAGAAACGTAGATAGGTGGGAATACAAATAAATCAGTGTGTCCTTCACCGCACCACTGTGGTATTGGTAGGAATGCACGCTTACCAAACGGCAAGCTTAGGGGAGCTTGGGACCTTAACCCGGTCGGGGCCTTTCAGGATGGGAACACCAAAAAACACACCACCTTCGCTTGGAATAAGCACGCTGTTCCCCAATTATCCAGTATTCACTGTATTGTAGAGATGTGACCCCTGGCTAGGGATAAATCTCGAGAGAGGTACACCAAAGAAAGAAGAAGAGCAACATAGCGTAATCCTGCTTTCACCATTTATTAAAAGAATAATAAAATCGCACTTACACTCAGATGAATAAACAAAAGCACATAAAGCCGGCCGGCTAGAAGCGAACGCCCGTCCTGCAGACGGTAGATGCAGCACGTCAGCACGCCCGACGTACGTTTCGTCACACTCTGACGTCGTCTGGGGCACGGGCGAAGCACTGACGTGTCGCACTTAAATAATATAACACCGTAACCAGGCCTCGTACTGAAGACGGGACCGGAAATCACCTTGCGTTCCACTAGATAAGGGCGGATGGCAAAGAAACGCCATCTTAGATGAGGGATTATACATTACATCATATACCCGTTTCTGGTGCAAACAAGTATGGACCAAATGATAATGTCAAGTATATATTAACATTATAAGTAGGTAGATCCATAGACTGACAGGAGAATCGAAACCTTAAAGATAAAATAAACAAAATAATGATAAAAATTATTAAAAATAATTAAAATTAATTAAAAATTAATAATTGAATGACATCCTTCCACAGTATAACAAACTTAATTGGAATTAAGTAGTTAAATGGCATCCTTATACGATATACCACGTGTGGGTGGCTCATTAAAGCAGGAAGTCAATTGCTTAGAGGGTATGACAGGAGCGTACTTAAAGCCACTCTTATCTGTTCTAGATTCTAAAGGACAAGTGAACCAAAACGCACACCATACCCCGATATAAATTAACCTAGATGGATAGTCCTAGGGGAGAGGAAGGTGATTTTGTTCCCCAAGTGTGAATATACAGAGCACTTAATACACCATAAACCTTAATCACATAATAAATAACAAAACAAAATATCATTGGACATTAACCAATCCCAAACCTAGGATAACAAGTCTACAAAACCAATAATGGGGCGCATACCCCATTATGTAGAGTCTAGGAATAACTAATGGAGCATATACCCACCCAGGAATAATGTATAACTAATAATGGCCATTTATTAAATGTATGGAATTCTTAGAGGTAACCCAGGACTCTAAGTGAATAAAGGACTGTTTGTTAGACCAGAGATTTTGAGGGTTTAATTATTTCCTATGAGTTGTCAATAAAAGCATTGGTGTCAGTATCTACATTGAGCCCGTGTGGGGCATAGCACTTAATTTTATGTATCCAGAGCATCTCAAGTTTTGAGATGCTCCTAACCAAAGAGCTACCCCTCCAATGGGGCCGATATCTATCGATTCCCAAAAAAAGTGTTTTGGAGGGGTCCTTACTATGGGTGGTCAAGTAATGCTTTGAAACAGAATGCTTAGGAAAGCCATTTAAAATGTTGGTGATATGTTCATTTAAACGAACGGAGAGGGGTCGCCTAGTCCTGCCCACATACTGTAACCCGCACGGGCACTGCAGCAGGTAGACGACCCCCTCCGTTGCGCAAGTGATAAAGGGCCTAATATCATGCTCCTCATGAGTACTATAGGAGGTGAATTTCTGGGTTCGCCTGGATGTCGCAGAATTAAGCTTACAAACATGACATCTACCACATTTATAATACCCCTTCAAATTGTCAAAAAGGCCCTGAGTGCCTCTAATAGGGGGATCAAGAACGTTAGGAGCTAATCTATTCCTAAGTGACGATGCTCCCCTAAAGATCACTTGTGGTTTATCTGGGACAACAGTTCTCAAGACTGGATCATTCCCCAATAGGTGCCAATGTTTGTTAAGTAGGCTTTTAATGTTGCTGTGCTGTATTGAATAGGTAGTAATAAAGGGGAGAGCAACGGAATTCTCTCTGGGAGGTACCCCCTGGCTAAGTAGCTGTTCCCTGTCAATATCCTTAACAACATCCAAGGTTTGGGTTAGAAATTCCATATTGTACCCTTTTTCCACGTCTATCATGTGCAGCTGCAGAGCCCTATGGGCATCCGTCAGCATGCCCCGAGTCTCAGATGAGGTAGCACCCGAATGACGGGCGTGGGCCTCCTCCAATGCTTTTCGGAGAGCCTCCTGTGTCACCCGCCCGGCGGACCTGTAGCGCTTAATTCTGGAGATGTAGGAACCCCTGACCACAGCCTTAAAGGCATCCCAGACAGGGCCCACAGCAGCAGAGTCTACGTTGAGGGACCAGTTATTGGCCATGTCAGTCGGGATGACCTCAGAGATCTCCGGCGTAGAGATCCAGAGAGGGTTGTGTCTCCAGGTTCGGAACGCTGGTCTGTGGCCCATAGTCAACCCCACCTGTAACATATGAAACGCACTACTCCCGTAGGAGCTGCTAATAGTTTGTTCCTTTCTCCCAGTTGGTTCCATTACCCCCCACTTCCCCCCACATTGAGCACACAGCAAACAGTCTTGAACAAAATGAACCATATCTTTATTCTTTCCCATAGCATGTTGCAGAAAGAATGTGAAACAAAGTCTTTTAGAAATATGAGCTGCCTTAATCACTTGGTTCCTGTAATGGACTGCACATCTTCTCCCTCCTGTTTACCACTACTTCCCAACTGTACAGAATCTTCAACTTAAGTCCCAAGAAAAATACTCTGAATAGAGTTCCTGGATAGACTGATGGGAATTCTCCCGGGTGATCTTTAGCACCCTCAGCCATTGAAGACACTGTTTCTCTGGGTATGCACTCACGTGTACATTCGAGCAACCATCCATGTTTGCCAAAAGAAGATCCGCTCCCATTCCTTTTCTTCTGCTGGGGGTAGCAGCCTCTCCTTTTAGATGTGCAGGTTCCCACAGTAGTTTTCTTCCATCTTTCCTCCTTTAAGGCTAGTTGCTCTCCCCCTAAGGGGAGAGTTCTTTAACTGTATCAGCAGCTACATTCTGTACTCCTTTGCTGTTCTCTTCCCATCAGCAAGCATGAGGCCCAGGAAGCATGTGACCCACAGTTATATAGGCCTGTTAGCCCCTGCCCATACAAATTAATGATAGGCTAAGGGTGACCTATATCACTAACTACATCCTGTATCAAATCAACCTGTCCTCCAGCACCTGTCACTGGTCAGGCTAGGTGTCACTTAAGCAGAATGCAGGTGGTCACACCCCTCCATCCTACACTATCATTCCTCCCAGTAAATCAAACCCAGTCAGGCAAATACCAAAACAGGGTAATGCCTGAAAACCTCTCTAATATTTTAGCACACACCTAAGTAGGTGGGCACTACATACACCCCCTCCTAAAACCACAACTGTCCCCAGTTGTAAAAAGGATTCCACATCTGGAGAACAGTTTCCCTACTTGACAAGGCGTCTCATATGTCCAGGTGAAAAGTGTAGTGCAAACATTACCAAAAGAAACACATAACCTGTTTTACAGTTTCCATCCAAAATGTTCTAAACTAACATTCCCTACCACTAGGTATCATACATTTAAATCAAGCCATCATTCCCGAAAGAGCAATACTTTGATTTCTTCCATCTTCTGTATTCCTCCACCAATCATCTCCATGATACCTGTAGAAAAACAAAAGCATCCTATCCTTTATGCTAACTAGACAAGTATGTTTTTGGCATGGGTGAACCATACTAGGACAACTGTCCCCTCAAAAGGAGTCTGAGGGACTCCTGCAGGACAGTTCCTGAGTAGCCATGCCAGGTCAAGTGCATTCTAGTCCATGAGCCACATACTTTCTAAGTGACTCCAACTGAGAGTTCATAACTTTAACTGTAGAAACAAAGGGAAATGACAGAGACAACAGAGGGATAGTGTCCATGCTGGCCAAACAGGCACTGGTACTGTTGCTCTGAACAGGAAGTATATGGGATAGCCAACCCTAACCCGTCTGCTCACTTGCAGTTCAAGGATTAGTCCAGCTTACCTGTGACAAACACCCTACAGGTAGTACCGGGGGTCCGGCAATCGTTTCCGTGAATCTCCTTCCCCTTTAACGGATATAGAAAAGCTCCTGGTGTGCTGACCAGGTTTCTGTACCAGAACGCGTTTCTTATAAATGGCTCGTCCCTGCCGCCATTCTCTAAATATGTCCTGAAAGCGCACCCACATTGCATGATCGGGTGTCCTCTGGGGCTTTGATACATGTAGGTAGTCCCATGTAAGGTCCCTTTCCCATTGCTCCCGGGAAGCTTCCACTATGTCCATAATCTCTTCTGGGACATAAGGATAATCAAATCCATATTCCTGTGCAACCCGTCTCTGAATGTCCCTCTGAAACCTTGAAAAGCATGGAAGTTCTCTAGGCTTCCCTCTCACAGGTAGCACACATGAGTCTGGAGACTTAATAGCCCATTGTTGAAATGAAGGTAATGGATTTAGCAATGTGCCTGTGGACGTCTTAATTTCTGGAGCCTTAATAGCCCTTTGTTGAAATGAAAGTAATGGATTTAGCAATGCGCCTGTGGACGTCTTTATTCGGGGTGGTGGGGGTGCTGGGAAGGTGACAATGCTTTCCGGAGCCCGGGAGGTAGCACTTAGAGATGTGGAGCTCTCCACAAAGTATTCCTCGTCACTGAAACCACCTTCTTCTGGAGAAGACCAAACAAACAAATGTTCGAGCGATCCATACCTCTCCAGCACTTCTGGGGAACCCCAATCTATGGCCCAGCCCTTGCTTCCCCTGTCCAGCTCACCTGAGATATCACCATCTCCTTCTAATGGCTCCCTCTGGACAAGTTCAACAAGGGGCTTACTTGTAACGGTCGGCATTTCAAGGGAACATCTTGGGGCCTGCTCAATTACTTTAGCAACCCCTGGAGCCCCGACCAGACCACAGGCCTCCCCTTTGGATCCTACCTGGACCTCCGGTGCTTCCATTATGAAAGACTCTGGACGGAGTTTCTCTGCTGCACTTCCTGTTGTATCCCGGCCCTCCGGAGGTTTGAGGCTTGCAGTGTGCAGAGTTCGGTGGCGCTGTCCACATAGTAGTAGCTCACCTCCTGCTGATCAGATCAAAGCCGCCTAAGCTGCATGCTGCAGTGACCACAGCGGGCCCAAGCGGTGACTCCCATGGTGGTTTTCTGGCAACCGGGACAGATCAAGCATAGTCTCTCCACTCCATTCACTACTCCTAGCCCCAGTCCACCGGTAACTTCCAGGCGGATGCCGGTGTCAACAAGAATCCGTTCCTGCGGTTCAGTGTTTTGTTGCATGGCCGACGGGCGTGTAAAGCTCTGCTGAGCGCACACCGTGTGTGACGCTGGAGAACTTTCCTCTGGGGCATAACTCCACCCCTTCCTCTCGCTGATCCAGCGCATGAGGAACTGTAACTCTTAATTTCCATTGTGCAAACCAGCGACCCCTGTCGGCAGGCACAATAGAATTGCAGCTTTAACATCAAAGATTTTACAGTGAAAATGCTTCCTTGCGATGTGCATACTGTACTGTATTGTCTCCGGCACCACACCACCCCCTGTGTCCATGTTTCCAAGGGCAACAGCGACACCCACAACTCCTCCACATTTTCTTCTGTAATGCAGGCAAAGTTTTTGAATAAAGATGGTGATGCCGGTTACTGTATGCAGGGTTGCTAGGGGTAACAGACTGGCTGAGAAAGGTAAAATCTCGGTGGGACCTCCATGAAGCGCACTACTCCCGAAAGGAGCTGCTAATAGTTCGTTCCTTTCTCCTAGTTGGTTCCATTACCCCCCACTTCCCCCGCATTGATCACACAGCAAACAGTCTTGAACAAAATGAACGATAACTTTATTCTTTCCCATAGCACGTTGCAGAAAGAATGTGAAACAAAGTCTTTTAGAAATATGAGCTGCCTTAATCACTTGGTTCCTGTAATGGACTGCACATCTTCTCCCTCCTGTTTACCACTACTTCCCAACCATACAGAATCTTCAACTTAAGTCCCAAGAACAATACTCTGAATAGAGTTCCTGGATAGACTGATGGGAATTCTACCCGGGTGATCTTTAGCACCCTCAGCCATTGAAGACACTGTTTCTCTGGGTATGCACTCACGTGTACATTCGAGCAACCATCCATGTTTGCCAAAAGAAGGTCCTCTCCCATTCCTTTTCTTCTGTTGGGGGTAGCAGCCTCTCCTTTTAGATGTGCAGGTTCCCACAGTAGTTTTCTTCCATCTTTCCTCCTTTAAGGCTAGTTGTTCTCCCCCTAAGGGGAGAGTTCTTTAACTGTATCAGCAGCTACATTCTGTACTCCTTTGCTGTCCTTTGCTGTTCTCTTCCCATCAGCAAGCATGAGGCCCAGGAAGCATGTGACCCACAGTTATACAAATTAATGATAGGCTAAGGGTGACCTATATCACTAACTACATCCTGTATCAAATTAACCTGTCCTCCAGCAACTCTCACTGGTCAGGCTAGGTGTCAGAATGCAGGTGGTCACATCCTACACTATCATTCCTCCCAGTAAATCAAACCCAGTCAGGCAAATACCAAAACAGGGTAATGCCTGAAATTTACACTAAGTCTAAACCTCTCTAATATTTTAGCACACACCTAAGTAGGTGGGCGCTACACATAGAATGGTTGAAAGATTATTTCCTCATCATATCTCCACAGAGTGGTACTGTGGATACAATGCTAAGTTATGATTATTTTGCCACGTCCTGATATTTGGAATATAAGAAAAAAGTTTTAGATGATGGACTTTTTAGGCATAACACATTCTTTATAAAAAAAATTTGATATTTATTGCAATTTTAAAATCAAGACAATTACATACATTTCTCATATATTTTCCATTCACATAAAATAGCCTATGAGCATAAAAGCCACACCACCTATAGACAATCGGGTCAAACCCCGGAGGGCCGGACTGATCACTCTTGAAATGATAAGGCTTGATGAGGTAGCGTGTCATAAGGTGCTCAACTCTGCAGCAAGTAATATCCTCAATGATGGTAGAGATTTACAGCAATTCAGCTGTCTTTGTTATCTGTGCGGCATGGTTGCCAGGAGGAGACCCTGTTAAGAACTCAGTGTCAAAGGGACCAGTGTATATGGGAAAATAAGTATGGATAAGTATGGATACAATGGGAGGACTATCTACATTAAATAAGCCAGCACTTTAATAGCAGTCCTTCTCACCATCTTTTACCTTAAAGACCACTCTCTAATAGTTGACAGCAGTATAGAATTATCCTGTAGATTAAACCTGAAACAATACCCGCCTGTGAATTGCTGTAAATCTCTACCATCATTGAGGATATTACTTGCTGCCTCATCCCTTCTATTTCTCTCTATTTTACCTATGTATAAAAAAATTACCATAGCTCCTGAAGAAGCGTTTCCTTACGCGTAACAAGTAGAGCAGAGTTGAGCACCTTATGACACGCTACCTCATCAAGCCTTTTTTCAAGAGTGATCAGTCCGGCCCTCCGGGGTTTGACCTGATTGTCTATAGGTGGTGTGCCTTTTATGCTCATAGGCTATTTTATGTGAATGGAAAATATATGAGAAATGTATGTAATTGTCTTGATTTTAAAATTGCAATAAATATCAAATTTCTTTTATAAAGAATGTGTTATGCCTAAAAAGTCCATCATCCAAAACTTTTTTCTTATGTATCATAGAATGATCAGACTCTGTCTGGGGCAGATACGCTATGGACCAAACATTAGGTAAAAAGTCCTTCATGGTCAGGGCATAGTCAATTCTGGAAAGAGCTGCATAGGACCTAGAATTTCCAGCGCCACAGATCCACATATCCGTAAGTATTGCACCACGAACGAAACAACTTGTAGTTTAGATTGTAGAGGTTTTAGTTAAAGTCTAAATCAGGTTGCAAGACTGAATTGAAATCCCCAAGGATAAGCATAGGGCAATTAGGCAGGGAGGCAAAATGGATATTGAGATCAAAGAACATTGCAGCCGTGCCCGGGGGGGGGGACTTCAGTTCCAGCAATAAAACCAGCAGGATGTGGGGATCTGCATCAGGCAGGAGGCTTAGGAGGGCGGGGTAGTGATTCCCACCAGGACATGGCATCTTGTGGGGACTGAAATAAATGGGCTTTCCCTTGGTATGTGACCCGGAGGGTAGCAGGGAACAGCATGGAATATTGGATATCCTGCTCCCGGAGCTTCTGCTTGACACGCTGGTAACTGGCTCTACGGTTGCGGACTGTCGCAGAGTAGTCCGGAAAGAGGGACACCACAGCATTATTAATGCAGAGACTTCCTTTCCTCCTGGCAGCCCCCAAAATGGAAGCACGGTCTCTGTAGTTAAGGAGACGGATCACCACCGTACACGGGGGATGACCTTCAGGAAGGGGGCGTCCCGGGACTCGGTGGGCCCTCTCAATCACAAAGCAGGGGGATAGCTGCTCACAGCCAAATTCTTGCTTGAGCCAGCTCTCTAGGAAGGCTACAGGGTCAGACCCCTCCACCCGCTCCGGGAGCCCGACCAGGCGCAGGTTATTTCTGCGTAGGCCAGTTTCGGGGTCATCGACCTTATCCTCCAGAGATGCAATCTTTCCCCATGTGTATTGAGTTTAGGCAGGATGGGAGTGACAGTGTCCTCCAAATCACTAATACGTTGCTCAGTCTCAGTAACCTGGCCACATAGTTTGTGCATATCCTGCCACATTATAGTTAAGTCAATCTTAAGCCCATCCACTTTCCCCACAAGGTGTGCATGGTTTACCTTGATAATAGCGAGGACCTCCGCCAGAGTGGGTTCCTTATCGCCATCCGCGACCGCTGAGCCCGGGGTCGCTAGCAGGGGCACGGCTGCAGGGTCCGGAATCACAGGGGAGGGTGGTGGGGACACATCCTGGCCGTCTCCAAAGAGATCCGGAGTGGAGGCTGGTGATGCGCTGGGCCCATGGACAGTGTTGCGGCGGCCATCTTGGCAGAAGCGAGTGGTGATGCTCATCTTTACCGGGGGTTGTTTCTTGTCTCGCCGCTTTCCCATCCACCAAAATGCCCCCCGGAGATGCAGGAGACCCACCGGGAGGGGTTAGGTAAAAAAAGAATTGGCTGCTGGCAAAGGTTGATCAGGATGGAGCAGGATTGCACAGGGAGAGACCGGAGCTACAAAGGAACACGTCTGATCACATCCTGAGCTAGGCCACGCCCCCCAGAATACACATATTTCTATTGTTGTGTAGGATCTGGGCCTGCTGTCCCTCCATCTCTCCCTCCATCCCTAGTTCATCTCAGACGCTAACCACACCCTTTAGAGCCACACCCTATAAGTCACGCCCACTATTCCACTGAAACCACGCCCATTTTTGCCAAGTGGGAGGAGTCAAAAAGGAAGGGCGGGGTCTGGCGCCCCCCCATTCTAAAACTTCACCAACCGCCACTAGGTGTGCATCTTCTAACATGTTTAATTGAAATGGTTGCAGTGTTAAAATGAAAAAGTTATTGCTGAAGAAATTTCATATTAAACACCTTCAACTCAGCTCAGTACAGCTTGGGTTGCTGGTGAATTTAAATAATTTTATTACACTGTGTACTAATTCATTTTAACCACTTGCCGACCAGCCGCTACAGTTATACTGTGGCAGGTTGGCTCCGCTACGCGAATCGGCGCAGGTGTACATCGGGCTCATACACGGCTTTCTGTGCCGATCGGCCAGCGGGGAAGCCAATCAGCGGATGCGACTGACTCGGTGTCGTTGCCCGCAGAGACAGAACGGGGATCAGCCAAAGTAAACAAGGCAGGTCTCCGTTCTGTCAGGGGATGACACACAGATCCTGTCTTTCAGCTATGCAGGAAGACGGATTTGTGTGTTGTCCCAGGCAGCCCATCCCCCATACACTTAGTAAACACACCCAGGGAACACATCTAACCCCTTGATCGCCTCAATGTTAACCCCTTCCCTGCCAGTGCCATTAGTACAATGTCAGTGCATAGTTTTAGCATTGATCACTGTAATAATGTCACTGCTCCCCAAAAAGTGTCAAAAAAGGAGTTGTGGATGGCTTTGTAACTTATTGTTAGTATTTTGAATTTAATTCGTTGGGCGAGTGGCAGCCAATGGAGGGATTGGCAGAGAGGGGTAGCAGACACTGAGTGGTTTGTAAGGTGGATGAGTCTGGCGGCAGCATTCATTAAGGGAGATAATCAGGGAGTGAATCGGGAGCTTTGTGGTTTCATTGGTTAGAAAGGGACGTAGTTTAGAGATGTTTTGGAGGCTGAGGTGGCAAGCTTTGGAAAGTGATTGTATGTGGGGCCGAAAGGAGAGTTCAGAATCCAGGATAACGCCTAGCACCCTGACATGTGGGGATGGGTGAATGGTTGTGCCATTGCTCTTGACAGATAAGTCAGGGGAAGAGGCATATAAGCTTGGATTTGGACAAGTTACATAGTTAGTAAGGTTGACTAAAGACACCAGTCCAACCTGAGTGAGTACGCACTCACATCAGTCCCTACCCTCAAGGAGCCCACAATCCAAGGTCCCCAACTCACATTCATATACTAGGGCCAATTTTGGACAGAAGCCAATTAACCTACCAGCATGTCTTTGGAGTGTGGGAGGAAACCGGAGTATCCGGAGGAAACCCACGCAGGCACAAGGAGAACATGCAAACTCCAGGCAGGTAGAGTCATGGTTGAGATTCGAACCAGCGACCCCTTCTACTGCTAGGTGAGAGTGCTACCCACTACACCACTGTGCCACCCAAGTTGAGTTTGAGGAAGTGGTGTGACATCCATACAGATATGTCGGTTAGTAAGTTAGTGATGCGTGAGGAGACTGATGGAGTGAGTTGAGGGGTGGAGAGATAGATTTGTGTGTCGTTAGCGTAGAAATTATATTGAAAGCCATGAGAGGCTATCAGCTGACCCAGGGAAGAGGTGTAGATTGAAAATAAAAGAGGTCCAAGAACAGAACCTTGGGGGACCCCGACGAAGAAGGGAAGAGGAGTGGAGGAAGTAGAATTGTAAGTGACACTAAGGTGCATTGGTATAGGAAGGATGAGAGCCACTGAAGAGCACAGTCACGGAGACTGAGGGAGGAAGTTTTTTGAGGAGGAGGGGGTGGTCAACCGTGTCAAAGGCAGCTGAAAGGTCCAGAAGTAGGAGTACAGAATAGTGTGGTTTTTGCAGTTAGGTCATTTGTGAGTTTTAAAAGAGCAGTTTCTGTGGAGTGTTGGGGGCGAAATCCAGATTGAAGGGGATCAAGAAGGTTGTTCTTAATGAGGTGGTCACTCAGTTTGTTGAAAACCAGGCGTTCAAGGAGTTTAGAGGAAAAGGGGAGCAAGGAGATAGGGCGTAGGTTGTTAAGATTGGAAGGGTCCAAGGACGGCTTTTTAAGTATGGGGGTGACCAGTGCGTGTTTTAGAGCATTGGGGAAAATGCCAGAGGTGAGGGAGAGATTGAAGATGTGGGTTAGAGAGTGTAGGATGGAGTCAGAGGGCGACCGGAGCATTTGAGAGGGAATAGAGTCCATTGGACAAATGGTTAGGTGGGCGATAGAAAGGAGTTTAGCAACTTCGTCTGCAGTAGCAGATTTGAATGAGGGGAGTGTCAGTTGTACCTGTTGACATGGGGTCTTAACTGGGGGAGATACCTGTAGAGTGGAGATTTCATCACGGATTGTATCAATCTTGTTTTTGAAGTAGTTAGCGATCTCCTGGGCAGTGAGTAAGTGAGTAGAGGCGGTGGAGGACGAAGTAGAGAGTTGAAGGTAGAGAAGAGTTTACGGGGACTGGATGAGAAGGTGTTATTGAGAGTTGTAAAATAGGTTTGCTTGGCAGTGTGGAGAGAAGAATAGTATTTTTGGAGGGCAGATTTGTATTGGTTGAAGTCTTTGAGAAACATAGTCTTGTGCCACAGATGCTCAAGAGTGCGACTGCCTTTTTTGAGAATTTTTGTGTCATCTGTTTGCCAGGGTTGTAGGGGTCGAGGCCTGATTCTGCATGTAGTGAGGGAAGTGAGCTTGTCCAGGGTGGAGGACAGGGATTTATTGTAGATGGACGTGGCATGGTTGGGGCAGGACAGGGGAGAGATTTTGTGGACAGGGGGGGAGGTGGTCAGTAGCAGAATAGAGTAGAGAGGAGTTGAAGTTGCGAAAGTTTCTACGGGTGATGGTTAGGCGATTGGAGGGAAAGGTGATAGGAAGACAGGGGGAGAGAGAAACTAATAAGGTGGTGGTCAGGAGAGAGGAAAAGGATTGTTTGAGAAGTTGCATGGAGTGCATAGGTGGGAGAATACAAGGTCAAGGGTGTTGCCATGTACATAGAAGCCTGTACCCATTGCTTCAGGTCAAATGAAGAGGTTAGACTAAGAAGTTTAGAAGTAGCAGGAGTGTTTGTATTAGCAGGGATGTTGAAATCACCGAGAAGGATTGTGGGAATTTCCAAAGAGAAAAAGTAGGGTAGCCAGGCAGAAAACTCATCAAGGAAAGTCTAAAATGGTCCAGGGGGACGGTAGATCACAGCAATTCTTAGGGAAGTTGGAGAGAATAGATGCATACAGTGGGCTTCATATGATGAGAGGGAAAAAGAAGGAGGAGAGTGAATAACCTGGAAGGTGCTCTGGGGGGATAGGAGGAATCCCACTCCACCTCCCTTGCGTCCATTAGGCCTAGGGGAGTGAGTCCAGTGAAGGCCACCCTGGGATAGGGAAGCAGGAGAAGGGGTGTCAGATTTGTGGAGCCAGGTTTCAGTGAGAGCAAGTAGATTAAAGGAAATGGTGACAAAGAGGTCACGAACAGCGGTGAGTTTGTTGCAGACAGAGCGGGCGTTCCAGAGGGCACAGGAGAGGGGGAGGTTGGCGTTGGGAAGAAGAGGAATGGAGACTAAATTGCGTGGATTGCGACTACTGCCAGAGGGTGTAGGGTGATGGGTGTGTTGGGTACAGTTAAATAAGGGAGGCCCAGGGTTTGGGGAAATATCTCCAGCGGTTAGGAGAAGCAGAAGAGTAAGGGAGGTAATATGAGAATACGATTTGTATGAGGAGATATGCTTCAGTATCCTGGGTTTTTTTTTAGCAAGTGGGCTTAGAGTTATAAAGAGGTGATGAGTGCAGTAATAGGGGGAGGGGAGAAGTGAGGGTAATGTGTACAGATTTTGGGGTGGAGCAGAGGGGCGAAGAAAAGAGAGTTTGAGGAGAGAGGCTGCAATTGTGAAAAGGAGGATAGGTAAAGAGTGCATGTTTCAGAGAGGAAGGTGAGATAATTTGGAAATTAGGTCACCTGCAGTCTGTTGTGATTTGCTTTGTGCAAATCACTGAAGTGCAAAAGCAGAGGTGCCACTTATTTAAAGAACCCCACTTCTTTGGAAGAACCCCCTGTTTGTGTAGCCCCCTGTATGTGTTCCCCCGTAAAGAAGGTCTTGTTTTTATACCGTGTTGGGTGTATATTTTTGAGCTACCATGTCCAACCGAGGAGCGGGACTTAAAATACTGCTGGACACTCCCGGCCATGATGGCGGCCTCCTGCCTCGCTCGGCAAAGGAGGCCGCACAGCGCATGTTTGGCAAAAGCCTCTCCATAAAGGATCTGTCATCCTCCCGGCTGCTGGACCTAGGGGAAAGACACAGTGAGACAGACATGGGATCGCTGGATGGTGTCCCCAGGCTGCTGGATGACACACAGGCCTCAACCCATGTGAGTACTGGGCCTCAGGCCTTCCACATGGCGGCGCCGTCCCAGCAGGACGGAGTTGAACCGGAGCCCACACTAAGGGACATACTGACTGCTGTGACCACATGCAGCTCCTCCATTGCAGATTTAACAGGGGAGGTAAAGGGTATGAAGGCTGAAATATCCATAATCAGACATGACATGCAGAAACTGCGGGAGCGCACCTCTGCTCTGGAGGGTCACCTCAGCACATTAGAGGATGAATGGCAGCCATTACAGAGCGCAGAGGGATGTCAGACACCTACAATCAGTGGCCTCTGCCAATGCGCCCCGTTTAGAGGACATGAAAAATCGCCTCCGCAGAAATAACAGCAAAGTGGGAATCCCAGAAAGGGCAGAGGGTAAAAACCCTGTGGCTTTCATTGAAGCATGGCTCAAAGACACATTTGGCCATGATGCTTTTTCCTCAATGTTTGCGGGGGAGGGGGTACATAGGGTCCCCGCACCGCGTCCTTTTTTGTTCCACCTACTGAACTATAAAGACCGAGGCGCCATACTAAACAAAGCTAGAGCAACTGGCACCCTGAGAATTGATAATGTGAGGGTCTCACTGTTCCCTGATTTTTCGACGGAGGTACAGAGGCAAAGATCTAAATTCATGGATATAAAGAAAAGATTACACATCCTCAACGTCCAATACTTCATGCTTTATCCTGCAAAATTAAAGGTCATCACTCATGGCAACACACACTTCTTTGAGAATCCTGTATCTGCATTGCACTGGCTTGACAGAGAGGAGGGACACCTTGCACAGCAACCACCTTAGCTTCACCAAGATGACAACAGCTCCCCACATCTTTTCCTTATGGTGCTTCTGTTGCTACCCAGCGGAGACAACTCTTGCAGCTTAACTTTCCCAAGTTGCACAAAGTTACTGCACACTGTTTTTACTGTGTTTTGGTTCTACAGCACAACCTGGCTACTAGCCCTGAGGCTGCTATTGTGCCCCCACAAGAAGGTCCTGAGTGGACCCTGCCCCATTGTGTTTCTGGGGGTTGCCATTTGGTTCTCATTTTGGGCCCTGTTGGCCACAGACTACACTAACTTAGACCTAATCCGTGTGAAACTCTCTCTCCCTCCCCTTGAAACCTCTCTCTCCACAGGTGGGACATTTGATGATCTGAACATTGCTGGTCATGCTCCAAGTATCCAATAGATGGCGTAAAAACCTTACCTCTGTCTGTCTGGTACTGTCACGTACCTGATGGCGAGCCTGACGTGTAGAGGAAGGCCTCCCGTACAACTCCGGCTCAAGGGCCGCTGGTAGTGGAACAGCTGGCGCTGGAGCACGGTGGAGTAAGAGTGCCTATGGAAGTCCCAAAGTCTGAGCAGGAAGTTGCCGGAACACACAGGTGGACGGCTGGACTTGACTGGAAGCAGACAGGAGAGTCGCTGGATCACTGGCAGGTCTCGGCAGCAGAGAGACAGATCAGATGACTCGGCTGGCAGGAACGTGGTCAGGTCACAGACCGAATAGGCAACGGCTAGGCAGATCAGGTACAACAGCAGGCAGGAGAGGGGTCAGGTCACAGGCAGATTCGGCAACAGGTAGGCAGATCAGGTACAAACAGCAGGCAGGAGAGAGGTCAGGTCACAGGCAGGTTCGGCAGCAGGTAGGCAGATCAGGTACAAACAGCAGGCAGGAGAGGAGTCAGGTCACAGGCCGGGACGATGATCGGAAGTCAACACAGGTAGCAAGAATTCAGGTACACGCTGTAGACCAAGCAGCAACCAGCCAGTACTAAGTCCGTGTTTAAATAGGCCGTCTGGCGCCAGTTCTGATGACAGGCGTGCGCGGACGCGCGCGCACGCGGACGCGCGCGCACGCGGACGCGCGCACGCGCGCTCTCGCGAACGCGCGATCGCGTATTCGCCGATGCGCCCGTAGTTGTTCTGAGAATCCCTTGCTGGCACCTGCGCACAGGCGTATGCTTGCAAGCATTAGCTGTATTCTGCGGATGACTTCCCTGACATTGCCCCCCCCTTACGGGCAGCCTCCGGATGCCCAGTTGGTTCCTCTTCAGGGGATGACTGCGGAAGAAGGCACGTATTAAGTCCATAGCATGTACATTCCGCTCTGGTTCCCAGGAGTTCTCCTCCGGTCCATAACCTCTCCACTTGATCAGATATTGTAATTGACCCCTTCTCCTTCTACAGTCCATAATCGCTTCCACCTCGAACTCCTCATCTCCACTGACCATCACCGGTTCGGGTGGTCTAGACTCTCGATTAGGAAAGGGGTCAGGCAATGCGGGCTTTAACAAAGATGCATGAAATACTGGATGTATGCTGAAGGATTCTGGTAGGGATAGCTCGTAAGAAACATCATTAATCCTTCTCCTCACAGGAAATGGCCCAAGGAATTTAGGGGCCAACTTCTTTGACGGGCAGGCCAGTCTCAGATTTGTTGTTGCCAACCAAACCCGATCCCCTGGTTGCAGAATGAGTTCCCCTCTCCTCTTCCTATCGAAAGCTCTTTTATTATCCTGTTGAGCCTTGGTTACGGTTTCCTTCAACAGCTTGTTATTGCGATTGAAGAAGTCTACAGTGCTTTGGACAGCCGGTACTGAAGACTCAGGGACAAGGTCAGGCAAAAAGGTGGGATGGAAGCCATAATTAGAGAAGAATGGAGATTGCTTGGTGGCTGCATGACAGGAGTTGTTATATGCAAACTCGGCCAAGGGTAAGAGAGACACCCAATCATCCTGCACAAACGAAGTGAAACAACGGATGTACTGTTCCAGCGTCTGATTGGTCCGTTCAGTCTGACCGTTAGACTGCGGATGATATGCGGATGACATGGAAAGTTTAATTCTTAAAGCTTCACACAGTGCCCTCCAAAACCTTGAAGTAAATTGGGCTCCGCGGTCAGAGACAATGTCGATGGGTACCCCATGGAGTCTAACGATTTCCTTAATAAATAATCGAGCAGTCTCAGCAGCAGAGGGTGTACCCTTCAAGGGTAGGAAATGAGCCATCTTAGTTAGCCGGTCTACTATGACGAAAATGGCTGTACAGTCTTCAGAGGGAGGTAGCTCAACTATAAAATCCATGGAGATCATAGTCCACGGCCTGTCAGGCACGGGTAAAGGTCTGAGCAAACCCCACGCCTTATTTCGGATGTTCTTACTCCGGATGCAAGTAATGCAGGTGTCTATATATTCTTTGCAGTCCTTCTCCAAATTAGGCCACCAAAATGTGCGTTGCATTAAGTTTATTGTTTTGCGAATGCCAAAGTGACCTGCTAGAGGGTGATCATGGCAGAGTCCTAGAACTGATAAACGGACTGCTTCTGGGACGAAGACCTTGTTCCCTTTCCAAAGAAGTCCATCTCTTGCCTGTAACGTCTCCCCGACAGGATCAGGGGAGACTGCGGACGCCTGCTTCAACTGGGACATGAGATCGGACTGTAGTAACAGCAAATTTCCTGCTGGTAGGATGGAGTCAGGTACTGGTAAGACCTTTGGATCCTCGAACATACGTGATAGCGCATCAGGCTTGACGTTCTTTGATCCGGGTCTATAGGTGATGTGGAACAAGAACCTTGAAAAAAAAAGTGCCCATCGGGCCTGTCGAGGTCTTAGTCTTTTGGCAGTCCTTAAATATTCAAGGTTCTTGTGGTCTGTATAAATCAAAATTGGATGAGCGGCTCCTTCTAACAAATACCTCCACTCTTCCAGGGCGGCCTTTATGGCAAGAAGCTCCCGATCTCCCACGTCGTAGTTTCTTTCCGCTGGAGCAAGTTTTCTGGAAAAGAAAGCTACAGGGTGAACTAGATCCTTGGGACCTTGGCGCTGAGACAGAACTCCCCCGACTGCATTTTCGGAAGCATCTACCTCCAGAATGTAAGGTAGTGCCGGATCTGGGTGGCTTAGTACAGGGGCAGTTGTAAACAGTCCTTTAAGAGTTTCAAAGGCAGCCTGGGCCTCGGGAGACCAGCGGAAACGAGCACCCTGTTTGGTAAGTTGGGTAATTGGTGAGATGATAGCTGAAAAGTTCTTGATAAATCTGCGGTAAAAGTTAGCAAACCCAATGAACCGCTGAATCCCCTTCTTATCAGTGGGCGCAGGCCAGGTCAGGATTGCAGACACTTTTTGAGGGTCCATTTCAATTCCTCCGGTAGAAATGATCAAGCCCAAGAACTGGATACTCTGCCGCTCGAACTCACATTTCTCGGGTTTGGCATAGAGTCCATGTAAGCGGAGACGGCAGAGAACATTCTTGACATGCTCCCGATGGTCAGCAAGGGAGGTAGAGAACACCAGAATATCATCTAAATAAACAATAACGAAAATGTCCAGGTAGTCTTTGAAGACGTCATTGATGAAGTGTTGGAAGGTGGCCGGGGCGTTACACAAGCCGAAGGGCATGACGAGATACTCGTAGTGGCCAAAACGAGTACGGAAGGCAGTTTTCCACTCATCCCCCTGGCGTATGCGAATGAGGTTGTAGGCTCCCCTCAAATCAAGTTTAGTAAAAATAGTAGCAGAACGAAGTCTTTGGAAAAGCTCAGGAACCAAGGGAAGAGGATAACGGTTTTTCACCGTAATTTTGTTCAGGTCCCGGTAATCTACACATGGCCGTAGTGAATGGTCCTTCTTCTCCACGAAGAATATTCCCGCCCCGGCAGGTGAGGTAGAAGGGCGAATGAAGCCTTTCTGGAGGCTCTCATCAATATATTCCTTTAGAGCTGCTAATTCTTTCTCAGACAGTGGGAAGATCCGACCAAATGGAATAGCAGCCCCAGAAAGGAGCTCAATGGGGCAGTCGTACGCCCTGTGTGGAGGTAATGTGTCTGCTCCCCGCTTGCTGAAGACATCAAGGAACTCGTGATAGGCCTCAGGCACCTTTTGGCAGAGCTCAGCATCAACGTCCATACACAACAGGGTGGTGGGTGCAGCAGTGGGATTGGACAGGCAGTGCTTCTGGCAGTAAGATGATTGATACTTGATACTGCCTGATTTCCAGTCCACCGCCGGATTATGGGCCTGTAGCCATGGTAGACCAAGAATGACGGGGTACAGAGGTGAAGAAATGGCATCTAGCCGCAAAAGTTCCTTATGACCAGTAGAGGTCGTAGTTAACAGTGGAGGGGTCTCCTGGGTCACCAATCCGGACTTTATACGGGAGCCGTCAGCCAGAAATACGGTAAGTCCCTGCTCTTTGGATTGAAGAGGGATACCTTGTTGGACAGCAAATGCCAGATCAATAAAGCAACTGCACGCCCCTGAGTCCACAATTGCAGTAGCTGACACACTTCTCCCTGGGAGCTGAAAGGTAACAGGAAGTGCCAATTGAGCAGAAGTTGCTGGCGGAACCGCCTGACTTGCTGGAGAAGCCGGGAAGGATCCGCGTCCCTTAGCAGGACAAGTCCGTACATAGTGACCCGCCCTGCCGCAGTAGAGGCAGAAGTTGCCTTGAAGACGTCGTGTCCGTTCCTCAGGGGACAGCGACGGGCGAATCAAGCCTAGCCGTGTGGGTGTTACGGTTTCTAATGCGGGAGAGGCCGGCCTGACAGATGTTGGCCGAACAGGAACTGCTGACTTCTCCCGCCTGCGCTCTCGCAGACGACGGTCGATCTGGATAGATAATGTGATTAAGTCTTCCAGGGTACTTGGAGCACCCACACGAGCTAACTCGTCTTTTAAGTCCTCCGATAACCCCAAGCGGAACTGATGTCGCAGAGCAGTGTTATTCCAGTGGGTATCTGCACTCCAGCACCTGAAGTCTCTTATATAGTCCTCTACCGCTCTGCGGCCTTGTCGGAGTGCATGGAGAGAGGACTCGGCAGTAGTGGTTAGTAGAGGGTCCTCGTATATCTTGGACATTGCTTGGAAGAAAGAGGACATAGTATTTAGTTGGGAGTCCTTCTTTTCCAACAGACGATGAGCCCAGGTTTGGGGTTCACCTTGAAGTAGGGATATGATGAACCCCACCTTTGTAGTCTCTGCAGAAAAAGTCCGTGGCTGGAGTGAAAAGTAAAGCTGACAGGCATTGCGGAATGCTCTGAACTGGGTCCGATCTCCAGAAAATCTGTCAGGATTAGGTACTCGTGGTTTTGAGGATGTCATCATTGCAGCGGGAATGGCCGAAGAGAGCTGGACTTGCACGTGCTCCACCAGACGCACATATTTCTCCTGCAGGGACTTGACCGCTTGAGTAAGGCCTGTGAGGCATTGGCAGACTTCATGTAGGGGAGAGGTTCCTCCTGCAGGCTCAGTCATGGCTGCTTGGTACTGTCACGTACCTGATGGCGAGCCTGACGTGTAGAGGAAGGCCTCCCGTACAACTCCGGCTCAAGGGCCGCTGGTAGTGGAACAGCTGGCGCTGGAGCACGGTGGAGTAAGAGTGCCTATGGAAGTCCCGAAGTCTGAGCAGGAAGTTGCCGGAACACACAGGTGGACGGCTGGACTTGACTGGAAGCAGACAGGAGAGTCGCTGGATCACTGGCAGGTCTCGGCAGCAGAGAGACAGATCAGATGACTCGGCTGGCAGGAACGTGGTCAGGTCACAGACCGAATAGGCAACGGCTAGGCAGATCAGGTACAACAGCAGGCAGGAGAGGGGTCAGGTCACAGGCAGATTCGGCAACAGGTAGGCAGATCAGGTACAAACAGCAGGCAGGAGAGAGGTCAGGTCACAGGCAGGTTCGGCAGCAGGTAGGCAGATCAGGTACAAACAGCAGGCAGGAGAGGAGTCAGGTCACAGGCCGGGACGATGATCGGAAGTCAACACAGGTAGCAAGAATTCAGGTACACGCTGTAGACCAAGCAGCAACCAGCCAGTACTAAGTCCGTGTTTAAATAGGCCGTCTGGCGCCAGTTCTGATGACAGGCGTGCGCGGACGCGCGCGCACGCGGACGCGCGCACGCGGGATCGCGAACGCACGCACTCGCGAACGCGCGCACTCGCGAACGCGCGATCGCGTATTCGCCGATGCGCCCGTAGTTGTTCTGAGAATCCCTTGCTGGCACCTGCGCACAGGCGTATGCTTGCAAGCATTAGCTGTATTCTGCGGATGACTTCCCTGACAGGTACAGCTATCATGCTTAAACATTTTCTACATATTCATTTACCTAAGGTTTCCTATGTTTATTGTATTTCATATCTTGCATGGAGGAGGGGGGCCTGCAGGCTTCCTCTCCCTATCTAACAGTATGAATAATGACAAATACAGTTGCTAAGGACTTATTCTTCCTGTCATGGAATATAAGAGGCATGCGGGATAAAGTTAAGAGAAATGCAATATTTAAGTATTTTGGCAGACTGCAACCTCATCTGGTGTGTCTCCAAGAGACGCATCTGCAACCTGACTCTGTCCATCTGCTGCGATCCCGCATATTCCCGACACAATTTCATTCCACACACTCCCCCTACTCTAGAGGGGTCAGTGTGTTGATCTCAGCCACTGTTTCCTTCAACAGCAAATTGACAGAGAGGGCAGATTTGTCTTCTTATTATGCAAGTTAAATGGATTCAGATGTATTATTGCTGCAATATATGTCCCCCCACCATTTTCTGTGATCCCCCTCATGAGCCTAGCTCAATTTATGGCACTGCAACCTAATCTACCGGTAATGGCCTTGGGAGACTTTAATAACACTCTGGATTCACACCTGGACAGGATGTCCATAACGCCCAGACTCACTAGACCCACTATGGGTAAGACTGCCTTTGTGACTCTGCTTACTGAACTGGAACTCCACGATGTGTGGCGCGAGAGACATACCACTGACCGTTGCTACTCCTGCTACTCAGCCACACATGGTGGGCTCTCGCGCATTGACCTGGGGTTGGGCAATGGGATGCTTCTACAACAGGTCTGGGACTCGGCCTATGAGACGCGTCTCCTGTCTGATCACTCGCCATTCTGGGTAAGGCTGAATGTTACAGCCTCCTCAGGCCGTCCGCTATGGAGAGTGAACCCCTTTTGGCTGACACTATTCCCGCCTTCTGACGGCATCCCAGGTGCATTGAAGGAGTTCCTGACAGACACTCTGCCAGTGCAGCAGTGATATGGGACTCGCTCAAGGCATTCCTGAGGGGCTGCCTCATTCGGGAGATTACAGGCATTAAGAATCGCTCCAGGGAATGGGAGGATAGAGTGAGGACTGAGATGCAGAGCAGGGAACAGGCGTTGATCACTGACCATACCCAGTCCAACCATGAAGCTTGGACTGAGGCTCAATCTTTGTATAGCTCCGTGGTAATGTCCGCAGAAGAGGAGATACTTTCTCCAACAAAGCTATTTTGAAGAGGGGGAAAACACCGGGCATCACCTGTCACTGGTGGCCGGGGAGCAACAGGACCCTTCTATTATTACAGCTATACGGTCCACAACAGGGGAAATACACACACTTAACCCTGACATATTGAAGATTTTCATCAGTTTTATAATGATCTCTATGCCTTTAAAGCTAGATATGCTCCATCTGATTTAACATTTTTCCTGCAGGCCTGTCCCTTTCCCCAGCTAACTGATGCTGAGAGGGACACGCTGAACTCTCCAATTACCCTGACAGAACTAACGGAAGCATTAGAGGGGGCGCCACACCATAAATCTCCGGATTTGGATGGCCTGCCAGCTGAGGTATACCCATGTTATGGAGAAATCCTGCTTCCACTTCTGCTGCAGGCCCTATCCGAGGCAGTTGAGACAGGCTACCTGCCGGATAGTATGCAGGAGGCCATTATAGTGGTGCTTCCCAAGCCAGATAAGTATAAACTCTTGCTGGATTCATATTGTCCGATTTCATTGTTGAATTCGGACGTTAAGATACTGGCACATGTACTGGCCACCAGACTTTCTAGGATGATAGGCAGACTAATTCATAAAGATCAATCTGGGTTTATCCCCACTCGTTCCACTGCAAATAATATACGGCGATTGTTCATGAATCTACAGATACCAGTGGATGATCCTGGAGGGAGAGCCATTCTATCGCTGGATGCTGCAAAGGCTTTTGACAGCGTGGAGTGGCCCTACCTCCTGGAGATCCTGGCAAGGTTTGGTCTGGGGAGTCAATTCATAGAATGGGTGAAGGTCCTATACTCAGGACCTAGCGCTAGACTACGTATTAACAACAATCTTTCCCCATGTTTTAATCTGCACAGGGGCACTCCTGAATCCTGAAAAAAACAAGCAATATTTTCTTCATCTGGTAGGGAGAACTGAGAGACAAATTTGATTTATTTCTAAAGAAATGGATGGAGTTAGACTTTAAGTCAGAGGTGCAGGTAATAACTTCTACTTCTCTTGGCTATAAACACAAAATCCCCATGCTGTTATGTTCCTTACTGAAACACCAGCAAAACACTTATTGGAATTTGTGGAATGTAACTTCTCTCTTTTTAATAAATATTCTCCACACTTACATCTGTCATTTTCCACCGGTGAGCTTTTTTTTTTTCCATTTACATACCATTCAGCCACTAGGGAAATGAAGTCAGCAGACGCTAGAAGGGGTTTGTGGGTGGCGTTATGGCACATATAGCAGTTCAAATGTATCTCCATTTAAATCCAGGTAGTCTGGAAATGTTGTCTTAATTAGAGAGTGGTTTCATTATATTTAAAAGTATCCTTGTGTGATTCAAATGGGCATCAGGGGTCCATATAATTATGGTATAGCACAGCAGAGGCACCCAGGATACAGTATATGGCTGCAGTAGTGATCAGATACAGCTGCCCAGTGAAATACTTTTTTTTTCCTAAATACTACACAAAGTGCCAACAGTACATTCAGATTGTGTTTTTATTAGCAAATGTGTGTATACAATATGTCATCTGTAAATTTGGAGGTCATATATAAAGTCGGGAAGTGCAAAGGTAGAGAAATTTTCAGATAATACAGTAGAGGCTTAGCTGTAACAAACACTAAATGTTCATAGTTATGAATACATTTTACTGGGCCTAAGGAAGAATTCCAGCTTTCCCCTAACTAATCTTAAAACTATACCCCTCGCCCAGGCCTTTCCCCTCCCTACCTATGCTAACTAACCTGTGTAAAAAAAAGATAAGCATATACTTGCCTATTTTCAGGCTGCACCAGACATGTGAGCCACCATGGTTCATGAGAGAGGAGGGAATGCTGATAATGGATGGGCCATTGATGCCTTTGGTGACGTCGCCACTCCAGGCTCTACTAGCCATTGTTGGAGCACTCTCTCCTCTACCTTGCAGCCACTGCTGGCAGACACTAGGGAGATCACGTGACTGGACCATCTAGCTGAAAATAGGTAAGTATATCCACCTTGCTGTGGCGATTAGTGGGTGTCGCCAAATTGTATTAAAGCTGAAATTCTGGAAAAGGAAAAATGCTACCTTGCAGTCTGGCCACCTCTACACTTTTTCACTTAGGTCTAAGGGCCGGAAAAAAAAAACAATTATGGAAAAGAAAAACACTGCAATGGTCTCTGTTTGTTAAACATTCTGACCTGTGCCCTCTATGACTTACAGAATACGGTGCTATTTACACTACATGGAAATGCTTACAGACTACTGACCAACGTGTTTTAAATAGTTGGTGGCTTTTAAGTCGTCCCTAACTATTTTAATTAATTTCTTCTTTAAGGTAGGCTCAGAAAAAGTGTTAGTGCTTTCTGTTTTCAGTGTGCACAACAGCATATGTAATGGAAGTTTAATATTTATTTTTAAAACCTTGTGCTGAAGTTTATACATGTCTGCGAGACACTTGTTTTTGGCACAGCAATCAAAACATATTTTATGGGTACAAGGAGACTGAGGTTTTATTTAAAGTGTTTGTTACCCCAACATTTCATATTTCTGATGTGTGTCTACTGTACCATGTACTTGTATGAAAAAGTATCCTGTTCTCTTTGTATTGCTTCCCTTGTGTGATATCCCTGGTAATCCGTGGGTCCCTCTGCTTTCCTATTAAAACTTACCATGCTAAGCAGGATAACACACCATGGTCGGTTCTCTAGCTATGCTGGGAACTAACTGTGCTCTCCTCCAATGATCAGACTTGTCCTGGCCAGTGTAAATTTTGGCATTAAAGTGTGTGTTACCCGGGGAAAAAAATGGATCCTGTTCCCTTAAAGCATGTTAAACATCACAGTGCTTGTGCTGCGTAATTTGGCTCCCCTGTATCACCTGAATTCCTGGATAATCCTGCCTGGCTATGCCCTCTCTTTTGTAAACTGACCACGGTTTATAATGGCTGCTGAGCCCTGACACCGTGGTCAGTTTACATGCCTCCATCATCCGCTGCCCTGCTCTCCTATGTGCTCCTCCCCCCTCCCCTCCCTGCCTGTCAGCTCCATCCACTCCACCATCCCCCCTCCTGCTGCTCTCATATCTATTGTATAAGCATGCCATCCCCTCTGTTATATAATGCTATGTGCCCCTTTGTCTGTGTTGTATAAAAAAAAATCTGATTATACCATTAGTCAGAGCAACTCCCGGCACTCACGTGACTCCTCAGATCTCTCTCCTCCCTGGCTGATGTCAGCGGCAGTGCTCGGTATATGTGTCAGCCGGGCAGAGGAGAGAGCCGAGGAGTCAGGTGAGCGCCGGGAGACGCTCTGATATAGGTACAAAGTTGCATTTTTTTTTATACAGCACAGGCACAGGGACACATAGCGTTATATATCAGAGGGGATGGCATGCTTTTACAATAGTGGGTAAACAACCACTTAATTTTGATATCGTTTTAGTCATAATCTTTTGACTAAAATGCTGTTTTAGTTTTAGTCCCATTTTAGTCATGTGCAATTGTTTTATTTTTAGTTGACAAAAATCTGCAGTACATTTTAGTCAACCTAAAGTTGTTTTAGTCAACTAAAATCTAATGGGTTTAGTTAAATTGTAATGCGTTATTTAGGCATTTCTCTCGAATTTCCAAACTCAAATACTCCTGGAGTAAAAAATTCTAATATCATGTTATTGTTTATGGTATTAAAGTTTGAACAAACTCACAGACACAGAGTTGGCCTCTCTGGATGTCTCTAATTCTACACAGTGCTCTGGATGGTGATCTGATGAGGCCTGTCATACTGCACAGTGCTCTGAATGGTGGTCTGACGAGGCCTGTCGTGCTGCACAGTGCTTTGGATGGTGGTCTGAGGAGGCCTGTCATGCTGCACAGTGCTCTGGACGGTGGTCTGAGGAGGCCTGTATTACTGCACAGTGCTCTGGACAGTGGTCTGAGGAGGCCTGTAATGCTGCACAGTGCTCTGGAACGTGGTCTGAGAGCCTGTAATGCACAGTGCCCTGGGACAGTGGTCTGAGAGGCCTGTATTGCTGCACAGTGCTCTGGATGATTGTTTGAGGGAGGCTTGTAGTGTACAGTGCTCTGGATGCCCATGGTCAGAGGAGGCCTGTAATGCACAGTGGTCTGAGGGGAGGCCTGTAATGTACACACAGTGCTCTAGGGGGTCTGAGGAGGCCTGTAATGCACGGTGCTCTAGATGGTCGTGAGTCGGGACTCTCATTGGGAGGCCTGTAATGCACAGTGCTCTGGACGGTCGTCTGAGGAGTCCTGTGGTGCTGTACAGTGCTAACTGCTAAGCATGCTACAGTTGCTACTCGCTACCTTGCTTGCTGGGAGCGGAAGCACTCATGGGCTCTACACAGGTGGAGCTCCAAGGAAGCCAGAAATTCACGTGGGTAAACGTTACTCCATCATGTTTTCATTCATTGACAAAAAGGAATTGATTTTCGTTGTAGTTTTCGTGAGTGGATGTGAACGTGGTGTACTTTTCGTTTTGTTTTGGTCACTGTAAAAAGGCAGCTGATGAAAATTTTGACAAATGTTTTCCTGGACGAAATTAACACTGGACCTTACACCCCTCCCCTCACAGCCTTTCACTGGGAAGCTCAGTGTACTGTTGCTTCTCATCCCCCAGCTCTTAGACTCCTTTCCTAGTAATAGCGCCTGTAAAGCACTTGCGGGACGTTAGAAAAAGTCCCGCAAGTGCTACAGCGCTCCCAAAACGCCCCTGCCTATTGCAATGAATGGGCACTGCTTCCGAATCGCCTGAAAAGCACTTCCGAAGCGCCGCAACACAGGAGTTTTTAACCCCTTCTTTGGGGTTAAAAGCACCCTGCTAGCGGCTGAAAAGCGGTGCAAAAGCGCCACTTAAACAGTGGTAAAGCGCCACTAAAATGAGCGGTGCTTTACCAATAATGGTCCGGCTCTTTCAGTGTGAAAGCAGCCTTATACAGCTGAGAACAGAGGGAATGTGATCATTTATTTAAAAAAAAGGTATTTTATAATTTTTTTTTTATATCTATACATAAATGGTTTGTCTTTCATTTATATTTTAAACTGAATAGGTTCTTTTACAAGGTGATTGTTTACAATCACTTTAATATGCCCCTTTATGGACCTTGTTTGAGTCTAGGGGACCAGGAAAACATTTTTACTTACCTGATCCCTCGTTCTTCAGGCAGTCAGCATGCTCTTCCACTTCCCTACCTTCCGACAGTGGTGTGTCCCTCAGCATCTCCATGTCCATTGCAGGGCTTAGGGCTCTGCATTGAACTAGATGATATCAGAAAACCTGGGAGCAGGTTTTTTGTGCACTTGCAATGTGCCTTTGAACTTACTAGAAAATTTGACTACTACTGGAATAGTTAGTTCTCTAGCACAGCCCCCCTCACTGTACTTCATAGCCCTCTCCTCTACTGGGAGTGTCTAATTACTGGCCCACAATCTCTGCCCCTCCCCTTCCTTCAGGTCAGGTCAATACATTAATTTATTTTGATCCAAGCCAGTGTTTTATTGATTTGATTTCATAATTGAGGTCAACGTATGCTCATGACCCAGCTGATCTTCAGCATTAACTGATGTTTTGACATTTACCTTGGGAATTTCTCAAAAGAAAGAAGAATTACAGTAGTTTTGATCATAGCCCAGTTAGATCATCATGCCTGGAACAGAAAATCTTTGGATCGACAGCACACCCACACGAAGTATAAAGTCTTTATTGAAGCATAAATATTAAAAGCACTGGATGAGTACAGGCAGGGGAAATGAAGGTAGGTTCACACTATGGAAGTGCTTTGTCAAAACCACAGAAGTTGCAAAAACTACAAACACATTTATCAGACATAAATCACATGACAGCACAATGCATCTCATTGAAATCCGACTCAGCTGTTGCAACTTCAATCTAAAATCTTCTGTTCAGAAAGTTGTTTAAAAACAGAAAACAGAAACACAACAAAAAGATTCTATTCCATATAGCAACCTTAAGGAGCGGAGGGAAAAAGAAAATTGCATATGTGCCCCCGATCTTAAAAGGTTACACATTACTCAAAAAAAATGAATGTTCCCTAATTCAAAAGGATGAGAGGCCAGATACACAGAAAAAACTAGAAACATAACCAGCAGAGAAAAAATGACCAGCAGAGAAAAAATAGTCAGCAAAGGAAAAATCATGATAAATTACCAAGAGAATGTTACCGATTGTATCACCTGTGAGCAGCGGTCTTTTTTTCTCTACTTGTTCGGACTAGATCATCATGCCTGCATGCTACTGCAACACTGTTTTTAGTCGGGCCCCTCTGATAACAGGCCTACTCTGCTACAGGTCAATAGCATCATTAGGCCACAATTTTTACACTGTCCCTAATTTGCTGCCCTGCTGTACCCTTTCCACTCACTGTTGTCACTGGCATGAAAGGATGAATTCTAGGCTCTCAGGAATGTTAGGATGGAAGATGCAGCCTCACCAAGACAGACCAGCAATCTCCTTTTATTTTTTTCTTACTGGATTGCAAACACAAATCAAGTTATAGGGTGAGGGACCACATGCAATATTTAAGCGTTTCACGTTAGCCCTTTCCACGCTGCTATACATCTCAACATACCTGAAATATTGCATTAGACACAAGGATTATTTATTGGTCTGCATATATTAAAATGTGATGCAGCTTGGGTCTGTGCACAGACTTCTTCAGTGTTATTTTGCAGTGCAGGTTGTTGACTGTAAGACTGTTTTTGTACCTGGCTGTTTTAGTCATGACTCTGTTTTTTGACATCAAGCAGTATACTGTGATCTTACAAGAATATTCCAAACATTAAAGCTGAAATCCAGGAATTCAGCCACTTTGTAAAAAGTGTAAGCACTATGAGTTAAGTCCAAGGAGCTGGGTTTATCTTTATTATTTATATCTGGCAGGTTTATTTCTCTGCAGAAAATTACAGTCCTGAGCAGCTATGCCTGACCCTCCCCTCTGCTGCCCATTCAGAGGAGCTGATGTATTTTGTGAATTTGCTCACATAATATAAAGGCTTCTGTGAATGGGCAGGAGGAGGTGAGGGCATAGGAGCTGCAGTGACTCTCCTGTTCAAGATGCATAGCTCAAAAGGATCAGTGTCGCTCTTCCGAAACGACAGAGTACTATAAAGCCATCAGCAATAAATAACAGAGCTAAGCCCAGGAGGTGTCATGCACCTTGCTGGACTTAACTCATAGTGTGCTTCATTTTTTGCAAAGGAGTTGAATTCCTGGAATTCAGCTTTAAGGTTTTACACAAAAAAAAGGCTAAGTGTTCAAAATTTCAAACAAATGGGACAAATGCAAAGGCAATGTACAAAAAACGTTTTGAAAGTCACATTGCATTTGGGCTTGCGCACCCGCATGGCTGTCAGATTGGGAGCAGTGGCTGTGTCTGCTTGCGTGGACAAACATGGCCCTCGCACACAGGTTTGCTATAGTACACCTGTGTGAACAAGGCCTTACCCACTTACGGACTGCCCGTCGTCATTATACTCTTTAAGAGGAATACCGTTGTTATGGCAGCAGATAGCTGACATAACCCCGGTATCCTCTTCTTCAGCGGGCAGTTCGCTTTCAGATAAAAGTGGATTCTGCGGCGGATTCGCAGCAAAATCACCTTTATCGGGAGCGGGAGGGGGCCCCTGGACCCACTTGTAGTGGCGGAGGTGATCGCATTCTTTCCTGTGTTTGGCATTAAGCCGAGTGAGGGGAAGATGGCCCCTGCTCGGCTCCATAGCATTGAATAAAAATTCTCCTTTATGAGCATTGGGCAGAAGTGACGTTTGACGTCTCTTCCGCCCAATGCTCATAAAGGAGAATTTTTATTTTATTATTATTTTTTTTTTTCAAATTAAATTTTTTTTAATAGCATTTTAGTGTAAATATGAGATCTGAGGTCTTTTTGACCCCAGATCTCATATTTAAGAGGTCCTGTGATGTTTTTTTTCTATTACAAGGGATGTTAACATCCCTTGTAATAGGAATAAAAGTGACCCAATAGCCCTAGATAGCCGTAAAAACTGAATGGGGTTTCTAATCTTTCCCCATTCCATCCAAAACTAAGAAAAAAAACTTTTGTTGGACGTACACTTTAGCAATAAAAATATAATTATAATATATTGTTCTTTTCCCATTTTTTCTTTTTTTGGGTAGCGTTAAAGGTTTTGCATGTACCATGCTTGGGGACATTTAATTAAAAATAATGTTCAAGGGAAAAGCTGTTCCCATGCTAATGTTATAAAAAAAATGGATTTACTGTAGCTATTCTTAGAGTTGTAGAGAAGAATGTATTCTACTGAAGAGGCATATCAGGAAGCTTATGATACATATTAAGTTTTAAAGCCCAATTACAGGATAAAATTACTCCTCCCTCCCAGCCCCCTCTCTCTGATCACTGGGTTTAAAAAAACAACTTTTTAATCCCTGTTTACACTAAACTTAAAGTGATTGTAAAGCCATAGATGATTCAAATTGTATCCGGTTCCTGTTGACCCCGCTGAATTTCGATCGATCTATGGCAAGCTTAAAGTGATTGTAAAGTCTTGTTTAAAAAAATAAAAATAAATAACAAACATGATATACTTACCTCCTATGTGCAGTTGGATTTGTACAGGGCAGCCTAGATCCTCCTCTTCTTGGGTTCCTCTTCTGTGCTCCTGGCCCATTCCTCCTGTTGAGCTGCAGCCAGTCCATTCAGACACAAAGCTGCCGTTCGGCTCTGTCCCCTCTCTCTATTGATTGGCTTACTGAATTTGACTGACAGCTGCGGGAGCCAACGGCACCGCTACTGTGTCTCAGCCAATCAGAAGGGAGAGACTAGGATGGCCGAAGGAATCGTGGGCATCGCTGGACAGAGAGGGGGCTCAGGTAAGTATTAGGGGGTTCTAGGGAGGCTGCTACACACAGAAGGCTTTTTATCTTAAACAGGAAGTAAACCCTCCTGCAAAAAAAAAACACACCCTGCAAGATAAAAGCATAATGAGCTAGTATGCAAAGCATTCCTGAGAACGAAGCCCCCACAGCCTTCCTCATCTCCCCCTCAGGCCGCCGACATGTGGCACGGGGCTTGCTTCCGGGTATCACGGCTGTGATTGGCTGGAGCCGCGAACGGCACAATACAACTGAAGCAACGGAACGTACGAGCCATTACTTCAGTTGGCTTAAGTGCGCATGTGCCGCATGACGTCGGCACATGCAAATACAGGGATATCTCCTAAACCGTGCAGGTTTAGGAGATATACAGTGCAGCTACAGGCAAGCCTAATTATAGGCTTGCCTGTAGTTTAAAGTGGTTGTAAAGGGTTTACAACCACTTTAATGCATAGAATGCATTAAGATAAAAAAACCTTCTGCCTTTACAACTCCTTTAGATCCCTTTCACACTGGGGTGCTTTTCAGGCGTTTTAGCACTAAAAATAGCGCATGAAAAGCGCCTCTCAAGCCACCCCAGTGTGAAAGCCCAAGTGCTTTCACACTGGGGCAGTGCGCTTGCAGGACAGGAAAAAAAGTCTTGGAGCAGTTCGGGAGCGATGTATACACCGCTCCTCCACCGTCCCTGCCCATTGAAATGAATGGGCAGCGCTGCCGAATCGCCGCAAAACGGGCGCTATTAACCCTTTCCTTGGCCGCTCATCCGGGCTAATTCTGGCACTTTGCTCCTACATGTAAAAATCATCATGTTTTTAGAAAATTATTCAGAACCCCCAAACATTATATATATGTTTTTTTTAGCAGAGACCCTAGGGAATAAAATGGTGTTGCAACTTTTTATGTCACATGGTATTTGCGCAGCAATTTTTCAAACGTGTTTTTTTGTGAAAAAAACTTTTATGAATTAAAAAAAAAAAAACACTAACGTTAGCCCAATTTTTTTGTATAGTGTGAAAGATGTTAAGCTGAGTAAATAGATACCTAACATGTCATGCTTGAAAATTGCACACACTCGTGGAATGGTGTCAAACTTCAGTACTTAAAAATCCCCATAGGCAACGCTTTACATTTTTTTACATTTTTTTTACAGGTGACCTGTTTAGAGTTACAGGGGAGGTGTTGGGATAGAAGTGTTGCTCTCGCTCTAACGTTCGTGGCGATACCTCACATGTGTGATTGAACACCATTTACATATGTGGGCACGATGTACATATGCGTTTGCTTCTGCGTGCAAGCTTGCAGGGACGGGATCGCTTTAAAAAAAATTTTTTATGATTGTTTATTTTTTATTTTTACACTTTCCCTTTTTACATTTTTTTTTCAATCACTTTTATTCTTATTACAAGGGATGTAAACATCGCTTGTAATAGCAACAGTGCATGACAGGTCCTCTTTATGGAGAGATGTGGAGTCAATAAGACCCCACATCTCTCCTCCAGGCTGGAAAGCCTGAGATCAAAAAAAGAAACAGGACGATCTCTGCTTTTCAGCCGAGTACATGACCGTATTTACAACTCGTCGCACACGGGCCTCCGAGAGTCAGAGATGACCGAGGGCCATCTGTCGGAAATCTCTATGGTCAACCTTCGGCGCCAGTGGATTCCTTCTCCGGTTCGCCGATTGCACGGGTGAGCCGGTTGAAGCACCGGAGGGAGGGGGAGCCCCCTCCCACCGCCTGGAAGAACGATCAGACGGCTGAACTGCCGCCATAATGGTTCTTACGATGCAGGGAATTACCGGCTGATAAGAACGATACTGAGTTGATGCCTGTGGGTGCAGGCATCATCCCGGTTTAACCACTGAAACGGGAGGACGTCCATGTATGCCCTCCCAGCGGGAAGTGGCTAAGTATGATTTCTCTCTGCTGTGTAGTTCCTCTGCTATTTCCAAGACTCACTGTTGAAAGGTCTTCCTGACTTCAAGAAATGGAGGGGGATGGGGAGAAGAGTCATAGCACACAGCCTGTGGTTGATTGACTCAGCTGTGCATGTTCTCCTGTGTGCTGTGTGGAGGGGGGCGTCCTTTCACTTCACTCAGGGCTCAGGTTACACTCCTCTCCCTGATATGTGCTCTACAGTATGTGAGGTCAGATCCATGCCCCCTGCTTTCTAGAGCTGAGATGCTGTGTAAAGTGTGTATATTAAGAGGCTTTAGAGAAGTGAGGCCTGCAGATAAACAGGAGAAAATACATATTGACAAGGGGAGTGTAGAGGTGGGCGGGGAGTCTACTGACATCACGACTCCACCCACCGAGCTCCAGACAACAGACCCACCCACAGAATATGCAGTTTTTCAGCTCTCATAACAGACAGAGGGGAGACATTTGACAGGTAAAGATACATGCAGGAGGCATGTATATCCTTATAGATAACCCCTATGGCAGTAGTTTAGAAAGGATGACATTGGGTTACATCCACTTAAAAAAAAAAACCATGACAGGAGTCATATGCGCTTGTGTAAATGTCTCAGATGCTGGGCTTTGTAGTCCTTCTTCGTGGCTCCTTGGTTGCAGGTAAAGGTGTACTTATGCGTAGTAATAAATGGTAAAAGAAAGGGAAATGTAGCATAATTCCGTTTATTAAAATATAGTATAAAAAGAAGGTATTCCACTCACATGGTATAAAAATTATTCAGGCATAAAACTGGAACCTGAAGTGCACCGCGACATGAGTCTCACCGGCCGAAAATTACGTCACCACCCGCATGTTGTGGTGCACTTCCGGTTCCATGCCCAGCATCTGAGACATTTACACAAGCGCATATGACTCCTGTCATGGGGGTCCATGGCAGCTGGTGAGTAAGTGGGCACATAGAGAAACACGGATTGCACCAATTTATGGTGCACCCAGCACTTGGCACCTTATGCATGATGGAAGTTTAATTAACCACTTGCCGACCACTGCACACCGATATACTTCGGCACAATGGCAGCGGTGGGCAAATGGGCGTACCTATACGTCCCCTTTAAGAGGCGGGGATAGCACGGTCATGCGTACAGCGTGACCGTGCCCGCCGGACTGGCAGACTCAACGTTCGCCGGTCTCCAGGCGATTCTGTTACGAAGTCGTAGAACGGGGAAGTGTGTGTAAACAAGGCATTTCCTCATTCTGCCTTGTGTCATGACAGCGATCACTGCTCCCTGTCATCGGGAGCAGTGATCGCTGTCATGTGACTGGAAGCCCATCCCCCCCACAGTTAGAACCATTCCCAAGGACACACTTAACCCCTTCATTGCCCCCACACAGTAAACAGTTCTAAAAAAAATTAATAATAAAAATTTCAGTAAACTATCCCCTATTTTGTAGACACTATAACTTTTGCTCAAACCAATCAATATACGCTTATTGCGATTTTTTTTTTTTTTTTACCAAAAATATGTAGAAGAATACATATTGGCCTAAACTGAGGAAAAAAAATCTTTTTTTTTATATTTATTTTTGGGGAATATTTATTATAGCAAAACGTAAAAAAATTGCATTTTTTTCAAAATTCTCACTCTTTTTTGTTTATAGCGTAAAAAATAAAAACCGCAGAGGTGATCAAATACCACCAAAAGAAAGCTCTATTTGTGGGAAAAAAAGGACGTCAATTTTGTTTGGGTGCAACGTGGCACGACCACACAATTGTCAGTTAAAGCGAAGGAGTGCCGAATCGCAAAAAGTGCTCTGGTCAGGAAGGGGGTAAAATCTTCCGGGGTTGAAGCGATTAAAGAGGTTGTTAAGCCACTTGTATAAAAAGCTCCCATCCCCTCTGTATTAGAACCATAAGTTCCCCTGTGTCTGTGTTATATCATAAATATGCTTATCTGAACTGATAACACACCATCTTCCTGCGATCAGTTGCCTCCTCTCTCCTCTGCCCAGCCGACAGTTCCAGTGGGCGGGGCCGAGCACTGCTGCTGACGTCAGCCGGGGAGGGGAGGAGAGGAGAGGAGAGGAGAGACAGAGCCGAGGAGTCACATGATCGCAGGAAGACGATGTTTTATCAGTACAGATAAGACTTATTGTTCTAATACAGAGGTGATGTGAGCTTTTAATGTTTATTATGAGAGCAGCAGGAGGGGGGCTGGTGGGCGCTGACACGAGCAGACAGTCAGAGAGGGAAGGGGGGAGAGGCCTGCGGCTAACGAAGGCATGTACGCTGTCAACGGTGTCAGAGCTCAGCGGCCCTAATATATCATGGTCAAGGTACAAGGGAAGGGCATAGCCAAGCAGGATCAGACAGGTATTACAGATGATACAGGGGGCCAAATGACACAGCACAAGTGCTGTGCTGTATAACATGCTTTAAGGGAACATGATCTGTTTTTTTGGGGGGGTTAAAGAGGGAGTTCCACAAAAATGTTTTTTAAAAAAAGTCAGCAGCTACAACTACTGCAGCTGCTGACTTTTAAAATAAGTACACTCACCTGTCCCCGAATCCAGCTGTGTTGGCACCCGAGACTGCCGCCGCCATTCTCTGTGAGGGAATCAGGAAGTGAAGCGTTGCGGCTTCACTTCCCAATTCCCTACTGCGCATGCGCGAGTTGCACTGCGCATTCTATCTGGTCCCCGCAGGAAGAGGCATTGACTCCCGTGGGAGTCTATGCTGGAAGTGGGTGCAAATACCTGTCTTAGACAGGTATCTGCACCCCCCTCCCCCCCTAATAGGTGCCAAATGTGACACCGGAGGGGAGGAGGGTTCCGAAAAACGGAGGTTCAATTTTTGTGTGAACCTCCGCTTTAATAAACGCTTTTAGAAGATCACCATTAATGATGGACATTTCATGTATTTAAGTCATGAGTTGGTTCACATTATGTGTTTTATGAAATTGGTTTATATATATATATATATATATATATATATATATATATATATATATATATATAGTTACCAGCACTAGGGCTGATCATTGGGTAACGCTCTTTAAACACACACTTATTATTAAGCATCATGGCCATCAAAAGGTCTATCATTACCTGGAAGTCTACTGTAGGTTTCTTCCAGGCCTGGGCGATCATCCTTTTTGCTATAAACAAGTAGGATGCCAGTTTTTGTTGATGAGCAAATAAGCCTGGGATAGGGCAAAGCAGCAAAGCGAATTTAACCTTCTTTTGGATATTCAGGTGAAACAGGGAATACAGCGAGCCAAACACTCGGAACCAAAAGCCCACCAATCGTGAGCAGGTCCATCAGGTATGCAAAACATCCCCACAAGCGCCACTCCCCCAGAAACAGCGATTACTAGAAGTCTTTGGCATGGGCAACACGAGCCAGAAACCAGTACAACTGCAAAAACATTTTGTACACCATCCCTAAGGTGGCAGTATTGAATAAACATTTAGCAACCAAATACCAAACCTTGCCCCAATCTGCCGGATCGATCCCAGTACCCAAAACTTGTTCCCACTGAGCCACATAGGAAAGTGAAATGAAAGATGATCGGCCATTCAAAGATGCATAGAGAGTGGAGCTAAGACCCGAGGAGCGCGGGGAGTGTTGACAGATGTGTTCAAAAGTGGTTTTCTGGAACGGATAGGAAGAGGTACGCCAGAGCTATCCAGTGTTGAAGCTGAAGATAGTGAAAAAACTCTGACTGGGGAGCGCCGTGGGACTCATGAAATGATCGGGTGGGCAAAAAATGTCGTACATGTGTAAGACCACAGGAAGTCCACCATGCGAACGCATGAGGCTGGACAATGCTAGGAGGAAACAAAGGGTTATTAATAATAGGTAGCAGGGGTGAAGAGGGAGACCTAAGGGAGCTCAAGTACCTCACGAGTCCCATAAATGTAAGCTATGTTGCATTTGAGGGCTTAACGCCGTCGGGTGTAGTTTCCCGTGGAAGCCCAAAAAAAGCACCTGCATGGAGAGAGGGGCGCAGTTGGGAAACTCCAAGAGTAACCATAAGGGGACATTGGAGGAGGCATAATGCAGGGTCAGTTGGGAAATCTGGGGGGCCAGGTAGTATTTGGAGACATGGGGAACCCCAAGCCCCCTTGTAGTATATGTATGAAGAGATTCTAGGATGTTATTGGCCCAGATAAAAGCATAAGATCCTGCTCTGGAGCAGGCCAGAGGAAATGTGGAGGGACTCGCACTGGTAAGGTATGCAAATAGTATAAGAGCTTAGGTAAGATTGTCGCCCTTGAAGATTTTTATGTACTGTAGTTTGTTACCATTTATACACTGGGGGAGAACCTCTGGGGGAATCTAGGATGGAAAAGGACCTGGGGGTCCTAGTAGATGATAGGCTCAGCAATGGCATGCAATGCTAAGCTGCTGCTAACAAAGCAAAAAGAATATTGTCATGCATTAAAAAAGGAATTAATTCCAGAGATAAAACGATAATTCTCCCACTCTACAAGACTCTGGTCTGGACGCACCTAGAGTATGCTGTCCAGTTCTGGGCACCAGTCCTCAGGAAGGATGTACTGGAAATGGAGAGAGTACAAAGAAGGGCAACAAAGCTAAGAGGGTCTGGAGGATATTAGTTATGAGGAAAGGTTGCGAGCACTGAACTTATTCTCTCCGGAGAAGAGACACTTGAGCGGGGATATGATTTCAATATACAAATACCATACTGGTGACCCCACAATAGGGATAAAACTTTTTCGCAGAAGGGAGACTCGTGGCAACTCATTAAAATTAGAAGAAAAGAGGTTTAACCTTAAACTACGTAGAGCGTTCTTTACTGTAAGAGCGGCAAGGATGTGGAATTCCCTTCCACAGGCGGTGGTCTCAGCGGGGGGCACCGATAGTTTCAAGAAACTATTATATAAGCACCTGAATGACTGCAACATACAGAGATATACAATGTAATACAGACTAATAATCACACACATACGTTGGACTTGTGTCTTTTTTCGACCTCATCTACTATGTAACTATTCCATGGGTGTATGAAATTTTAAGGCATGACATATTTTAACAAACAATTGTATTTGAAAAAAAAAATATGTTTGAAAAAACGCTGCGCAAATACCGGGTGACATAAAAAATTGCAGCACCCACCATTTTATTATCAAAGGCTTCTACTTTGTATAATATATATATAATAATGTTTGGAAGTTCTAAATAATTTTCTAGCAAAAAAATGCAGATTTTTACATGTATGATAGAAATGTCAGAATTGGCCTGGGGGTTAAGTAGTTAATGTATTTGCCCCATTAGAAATCAATATGCTTACTCCCCTATATTGTTTGAGTGGATGGAGTGGTATTGTGTAGAGAACTTGGAATGTTTTGGAAAGTTTAACGTTTCAAAAGTTAAGGGTTAAACTGCTGTACTGTCAAGAACATAGCAAGTCTTTTCATGGGATTGTGTACACCACGGACATTCCAACTAGGTCGCAGCGAGTGCAGGTGTCTCTAAGAAATGCGTACCCTCATCCACTATGATATGTAATTTGGCAGGGTATAACATTGCATAAGGTATGTCGAGAACACTCAATCTTCTATCATCCAAGTATTGAGCACATCTGCATTGGATCTCAGCAGCGAAATCCATGCATTTCTATTATAAACTGAATGAGTTGTTGTAAAGATAAGGGTTTGCATGCACTTCAAAAAAAAAATAAAACACCCCTGAGACATGGAAAAAAATCTGGGAGGCATTATTTCAGGGATATGCAATTAGCGGACCTCCAGCTGTTCCAGAACTAAAAGTCTCATGAGGCATAGCAAGACTGTGACAGCCACAAGCATGACACCCAGAGGCAGGGGCATGATGGGACTTGTAGTTTTGCAACAGCTGGAGGTCCGCTAATTGCATATCCCTGCATTATTCCCTTCCTCCCACAATGTTATAACTTGATAAAAATCTTTCAAAGTCCTGTCCTGGTGGTACTTTACTCCAGCTAGAATTAGTAAATGCCTCCCTTCCTACTCTTCTACATGCTTTAGGGAATTTCAGACCTAGTAGACGTGAAGCATATATGGAGGACATGCTCTAAGGTTAAACGATTGTGCAGTGTATAACATCCAAGTGAAAGATATAACACCAACATGTCAGAAAAAAAAACAAAACATAATTACTGAGTTGGAAAAAGGATCACCCTTATGTCAGTATTTTGTTGGACTACCTTTTGCTTTAATTACAGCCTTTAGTCTGTTGGGATATGTCTCTACTAACTTTGCACATCTAGACTTTGCAATATTTGTCCACTCTTTGCGGAACTGCTCAAGTTCAATTAAATTTGATGGTGACTGTTTGTGGACTGCAGTCTTCAAGTCATTCCATAGATTTTCTATGGGGCTTAAGTCTGGGCTCTGACTAATCCATGCAAGGACATTCACCTCTTTCTCCTGCTTTGGGTCATTGTCATGTTGGAAAGGTAAACCTTCTTCCCATTGACAACTTTCTGGCAGAGGGCAGCGGATTTTCCTCAAGAATTTGTTGGTATTTTGCCCCATCTATTTTTATTCTATCCTGACAAGTGCTCCAGTCCCTGCTGCAGGGAAACACCCCCAAAACAGGATATTACCACCTCCATGCTTTACTGTGGAAATGGTGTTATTTGGCTGTATTGGATTTCCGACAAATAATTAAATTTCATCTGACCATAACACCTTTTTCCATGTGGTCTCAGAATCTTCAAGGTGCGTTTAACGCAGTCAGATGAGACTTTGCATCTCCAGGCAGGGCTCTTACTAACCCTATATTATCTAACCACATAATGTTGCTCGGGACCAATGGTCCTTCTGAACTTGTTCATATTTTCACATAGTATGTTTGTAACTGTTCATTTTTCTTGTCATTTCTAAAAAATACAATTCAAGTGAAAGAAATTGTTTTAACAATAAAAAAAAACAAAAGCACAATTTTTGTTTTTCCATTCACTTGTGTTTGCAAAAAAAAAAAAAGTTTTTACCTGCAAGCTATTCTGAACAATTTGAAATAAGAGTAAACTCAGTCTGTTCCCCCTAATTAAAGCTACATATAGATTTATCAGAATTTGTCCGTTTGGTAGGGACCAGTAAACTCGATCCATCTATGACTGGTCCAGTTCATGAGAGGTTGATCGATGTCTAATGAATGGGCTTGTTAAAAAATGTTGCTTTGATGCCCTTGTCAGAATACAATGACACAGTACGAAGGATTCCCCCATCCACCTTGAATGTGTGGATGGAGGCAACGGATCAGTATTTTTCCTTTAGCCTGCTGGCTGAACGAAAAAACCTGAGCCATGTATGGCCAGCATAAGAAGGATGAACTGAGTGTTCCCTCATTCACATACAATTCAAAGGCCAAGTTTCTACATCTTTAACCCTTTGTTAGGACAGACAATACTCAAGATCTGCCAGCACAGTACAGCCAGGCTTAACTATAGTAAACATTAAGGCCTGGTTCACGCTGATGCGACAAGCACTCTGACTTTGAGAGCACAAGTCGCATGAGATGTAAAAATAAATGTTTCCTTATGAGAGTTGTCTTAACTGGTCAAACTTGTGTCAGTCCGACTTTTGAAAAGGTTCCTGCACTACTATGGTCCGACTTGGGTCTGATTTCAGCCTGATTCCAGCCCATTGAATTTAATTGAAGTCGCATAGAAGTTGGATCTGCATCTGAACTGATCCGACTTGTGACATGTGACTTGTGCTCAGAGGCAATGTTAAAAATGCTAACTGTATTGAAAAAAAAAAACGACATAGGGGTCCCCCCAATCCATACCGGCCCTAAGGGTCTAGTATGGATTTTGAGGGGAAACCCCACGCCAAAATTTAAATAAAAAAAGGGCTTGGGGTCCCCCCCAAAATCCATCTTATACAAACATGCAGCCTGGCAGGGCATGCCCTCAACATGGGGGGGGAGGTGTTCTTTGGGGCACATCCCGCCCCCAATTTTGAATGAGTATGCGGTACATAGTACCCCTACCCATTCACCCAGGGGGGGCAGAGCTGGGGGCATTTCAGGTGTTTGAGCGCTAAAATTAGCTCCTGTAGAGCGCCTCTCAAACCACCCCAGTGTGAAAGCCTAAATGCTTTCACTCTGGGGCAGTGCGCTTGCAGGATGGGAAGAGAAGTCCTGCAAGCAGCATATTTGGGGCGGTGTATACATCGCTCCCAAAACGCCCTGCCCATTCAAATGAATCGGCAGTGCTGCCGAAGCACCTGCAAAGCGCTCCGGCAGCACCACAACACGAGCGCTTTTAACCCTTTCTTCGGCCACTAGCAGGGATTAAAAGCGCCCCGCTAGCGGCTGAAAAGTGCCACTATAACAGCGGTAAAGTGCCGCTAAAACTAGCAGTGCTTTACCACTAATGCCAGCACTGCTCCAGTATGAAAGTACCCTTAAAGTGGATGTTAACCCAATTCATGAAATTTGACCAGGACACATACAGTTATGCTGCGTACACACGAGCTGACTTGCCAACGGGCTAAACTCTGTCGGTATTTCCGACGGAAAGATGTAGAACATGTTCTATATCTGAGTCGAGCGGAAATGACGACAGAAAAAGTCTGATGGGGGATACACATGGTCGGAATGTCCGACCAAAAGCTCCCATCTGACTTTTTCTGTCGGGAATTCCGGCCGTGTGTGCGTGGCATTAGGCCCATATATATTTGGACACAGGCACAATATTCATACTTTTGGCGCTGTATGCCACCAGAATAAAATTAAAATGAAACAATCCAAATGAATTTGAAGTGCAGACTTTCAGCTTTAATTCAAGGGGTTGAACATAAGTTAATAACTAGAGCAAAAACACTCCTATGGCCAAATCCGTAAACTATGAATAAAGAAACAAAAAAAGGGGGGAAAAGGGGCAAAAGAGCCCTAGGTCAGACTTTAGAGGCACAATGGACGATAATGCAATTTAAAAAATATATTTTTATTTATACAAAATACAATTATGCAAAAAGAACAAAACACAGTAAGAATTAAAATTGTGCAAAGTGAATTATAAATAGGAGAAACACGGCGCAAAATGGAAAATTGCACCATCTAAACGTAGTGAGCCACTGTGCATCAACGTGTTTCGCTGTTTTGCTTTGTCAGGACAAAATCAGGGGGTGTTTAGAGAAACAGGTCTCACTATCTAGAATAAAAAACATACATTCATTTCTCATACAAAAAACATATATAAAAACATGAACCATAATCATATCTGGACAACACGGTTGAACATATATATCAAGTACAAATTGTAGGAACTGCAACTATTTTTATACACACTCCCCCCATTTCCAGGGGCTCAAATGTAATTGGACAAATAAATAAATGTATAAATAAAATGTTCATTTTTAATATTTTGTTGAGAATGCTTTACTAGCAATGACTCATCAATAAACACCCTTCCAGTGCCACTGGAAGCCATGCATGCCCATGCCATCACATTGCCTCCACCATGTTTTACAGATGATGACGTGTGCTTTGTATCATGAACTGTTCCAAGCCTTCTCCACACTCTTTTCTTGCTATCATTCTGATACAGATTAATCTTAGTTTCATCCATCAAAAGAATGCTTTTCCAGAACTGGTCTGGCTTTTTTAGATGTTTTTTGGCAAAGTCTAATCTGGTTTTTCTATTTTTTTAGGCTTATGAATGGCTTTCACCTTGTAGTGAACCCTCTGTATTTGCTTTTGTAAAGTCTTCTTTTGATTGTAGACTTTGACAATGATATGCCCACCTCCTGGAGAGTGTCCTTCACTTGTCTGCATGTTGTGAATGGGTTTTTCTTTACCATAGAGAGGATCCTGCGATCATCCACCACTGTTGTCTTCCGTGGATGTCCAGGCCTTTTTATGTTGCTGAACTCACCAGTGCGTTCTTCTTTCCTCAGAATGTACCAAATTGTGCCTGTTGATTTGGCCACTCCTAATGTTGCTGCTATCTCTATGATGGATTTGTTTCATTTTAAAGCCTTACAATGGCCTGTTTCACTTGCATGGACAGCTCATTTGAATGCATGATGTAGGTTCACAGCAATAGATTCCAAATGCAAATACCACACTGAGGCCGGGTTCACACTGGTACAACAAACGCTACGACATTGGGAGCTCATGTCGCATGACGTGTGAAAATCAATGTTTCCCTATGGGAGCCGTCTTAACTGGTTCGACACGTGTCGGTCCGACTTTGAAAATGCTCCCTGCACTACATTGGTCCGACTTTGATCCTACTTCAGCCCATTAAATATCACTGAAGTCGGATCAAAGTTGGATCGCCGTCTTAACTGATCCGACTTTGGCACGCGACTTGTGCTCTGATGATCTTGAAAGGGAACTCCACGCCAAATAAAAAAAAACGGCATGGGTTCCCCCTCCAAGAGCCCTTTGGCTGGTATAGATTTTAAGGGGAACCCCCACACCGAAAAAACGGCGTGCCCCCCCCCCAAGATCCATACTAGACCCTTATCCGAGCACACAGCCTGGCAGGTCAGGAAAGGGGGTGGGGACGAGTGAGCCCCCCTCCTTCTGAACCATACCAGGCCCAATTCCCTCAACATGGGGGGGGTGAGTGCTTTGGGGCAGGGGGACCCTGCGCCCCCCCACCCCAAAGCACTTTGTCCACATGTTAATGAGGACAAGAGCTTCTTCCCGACAACCCTGGCCATTGGTTTCGGGGGGCTTATCGGAATCTGGAAGCCCCATTTAACAAAAGGGTCCTCAGATCCCGGCCCCCCCACCCTATGTGAATAAGTATGAAATACATTGTACCCCTACCCATTCACCTAAAAAAAAGTGTAAAAAATAAAACACATTACGTAGGTTTTTAAAGTAATTTATTAAGGCAGCTCTGTAGTCTCTTCCGATCTCTTCTCCCTTCTCCGGCTCTTCTGCCTCCTCCGCTGACGTCTTCTGCCTCTGTCAGTTCTTCTCCCCTCTCCGGTTCTTCTCTGCTCTCTCTCCGGTTCTTTCGCTCATGCCGGGTGCACAGTGTGCCACTACTTATATTGGCATGGGGCGCGTCACCGCTTGACATCATCAGGAGGCCCCACCTCTTATGACGTCACCGCCCGGGGCATGATGGGTGGTGACATCCTAAGAGGCGTGCCTCTGTTGACCCCGCCCCATGCCAATATAAGTAGTGGCACCCAGAATTAGAGCAGGAGAGAGCATTGAGTCAACCCGACCTCAGGCCGGATTTACACTGGTACGACACGACAGCTGTCCTACTTTGGATCCGACTTTGCCCTGCGACTTGAAGCCGACATACATCTGACTTTCAATGAACAGGGATCCGACTTGGATTCCCGCCAATACCAGGCACTGTGTTTGGTATGAATCTTGAGGGGGACCTCCACGCCAAATTTTAAATAAAAGACCGGTATGGATTCCCCCTCCAAGAGCATATCAGGCCTTTCGGTCTGATATGGATTTTAAGGGGAACCCCCTACGCCGAAAAAAAAAAGCGTAGGGGTCCCCCCAAAATCCATACCAGACCCTTATCCGAGCACGCAGACCGGCTGGTCAGGAAAGGGGGTGGGGACGAGCGAGAGCCCCCTCCCTCCTGAACCGTACCAGGCCGCATGCCCTCAACATGGGCGGGTGGGTGCGTTTTGGCAGGGGGGCGCCCTGCAACCCAAAGCACCTTGTCCCCATGTTGATGAGGACAAGGGCCTCTTCCTGACAACCCTGGCCGTTGGTTGTCGGGGGCTGTGGGCGGGGGGCTTATCGGAATCCGGAAGCCCCTTTAATAATAGGGCCCCCAGATCCCAGCCCCCCACCCTATGTGAATGAGTATGGGGTACATCGTACCCCTACCCATACACCTGGGGGAAAAGTGTCAATAAAAAAAACACACTAGACCGGTTTTTAAAATAATTTATTAGGCAGCTCCGGGGGTCTCTTCCGACTTGGGGGGTCTCTTCCGACTTCTCCGCTCTCTCCGGCCTCTTCTCCCGGTCTCCGGTGTCTTCTGCTGGGCTCCTCCGCTATCTTCTGCTCTTTTGCCGACTCTTTAGCTAGCGTTGTCTTCTTCCGAAGTTGACACTCCGCTCTCTCCCGATGTAATGCCGTGTGCGCAGTGTGCAACGACCTTTATAGGCATGGGGTGTGGTCACCGGGTGCATGATGGGGTGGTGACATCATAAGGGGCAGGGTCACCGGGTGACATCACCTGGTGACCACACCCAATGCCTATATAAGTCATTGCGCACCGTGCACACGGCATTACAGCGGGAGAGAGCTTCGTGTCAACATCGGAAGAAGACTGGAGGGAAGAAGACGGCGGAGAAGACCGGGCCAACGCTAGCAAAAGAGCAGAAGATAGCGGAGGAGCCCGGCAGAAGGCACCGGAGAGCGGGAGAAGAACCGGAGAGTGCAGAGAAGAGGCCGGAGAGCGCGGAGAAGTCGGAAGAGACCCCCGAAGTCGGAAGAAGACCCCCCGAGCTGCCTAATAAATTACTTTAAAAACCTGTCTAGTGTGTTTTTTTATTGACACTTTTTCCCCCCCAGGTGAATTGGTAGGGGTACGATGTACCCCATACTCATTCACATAGGGAGGGGGGCCAGGATCTGAGGGGTTCCCGGATTGTGATAAGCCCCCCCGCCCGCAGACCCCGACAACCAATGGCCAGGGTTGTCGGGAAGAGGCCCTTATCCTCATCAACATGGGGACAAGGTGCTTTGGGGCGGGGGGGCCGCAGGGCGCCCCCCTGCCCCAATGCACCCACCCCCCATGTTGAGGGCATGCAGCTTGGTACGGTTCAGGAGGGGGGGCGCTCGCCCGTCCCCATCCCCTTTCCTGACCGGCTGGGCTGCATGCTCAGATAGGAGTCTGGTATGGATTTTGGGGGGACCCCCATGTCGTTTTTTGGACGTAGGGGGTTCCCCATAAGATCCATATCAGACCGAAGGGCCTGGTATGCTCTTGGAGGGGGAACCCATGCCGGTTTTTTTTTTAAAATTTGGCATGGAGTTCCCCCTCAAGATCATCAGAACACAAGTCGCATGCCAAAGTCGGATCATGCAAGACGGCGATCCGATTTTGATCCGACTTTAATGATAGTCAATGGGCTGAAGTAGGATCAAAGTCGGATCAAAGTAGTACAGGGAGCATTTTCAAAGTTGGACCGACTTGTGTCGGACCAGTTAAGACGGCTCCCATAGGGAAACAGTGATTTTCACACGCATGTGACATGAGCTCCCAATGTCAGAGCGTTTGTCACACTAGTGTAAACCCGGCCTCAGGCTACTTTCACACTGGGGCGTCGGCGGTAAAGCGCCGCTATTGATTTCAGTGGGCAGGGACTCTTTGGGAACGGTGTATACACCGCTACAAAGATGATGCTTGCAGGACTTTTTTTGGTGTCCTGCCAGCGCACCGCTCAAGTGTGAAAGCACTCGAGCTTTTACATTGAAGTGAGAGGAGAGGCTCTTTACAGGCGCTATGCAGATGATATTTTTAGCGCTATAGCGCCTGTAAACCGCCTCAGTGTGAAAGCAGCCTTATGTCCCGTACACACGATCGGACTTTCCAACAACAAAATCGTGGATTTTTGTTCGAAGGGTGTTGGCTCCAACTTGTCTTGCATACACACGGTCACACAAATGTTGGCCAACAATTACGAACGTAGTGACGTACAAGACGTACGTGATATCTCCATTTGGAACGCTAGCTTTACAAGACCGAGCGCTTCCGGCTCGTACTTGATTCCGAGCATGCATGGACTTTTGTGCGACGGACTTGTGTACACACGATCGGAAAGTCCGACAACAAAAATTTGTTGGTGGAAAATTTGAGAACCTGCTAGCCAACATTTGTTGGTGGAAATTCCGACAACAATTGTTCGATGGAACATACACACGGTCGGACTTTCCGCCAACAAGCTCACATCCAACATTTGTTATCGGAAAATTCGATTGTGTGTATGCGGCATTCGAGTTTCAATTTGTATGCAATCAGGCAGGCCTGGCACTACAGGGTTTTGGTAAAACCCTGCAGAAAATCTAATAGTGTGTATAGGGCCTTAGAATTAACTCCAGACCTTTTACCTGCTTAATTGATAAAGAAATTACAAAGGAGTAATCCACACCCCGCCATGAAACAGCTTTTGATTCAATTGTCCAACTATTTTTGGTCTCTTGAAAAAGGGGGTGGCTATTCTTAAGAGCTGTAATTCCTAAATCCTTCCTCTGATTTGGATGCACATACCCTCAAATTAAACCTGAAAGTGTGCACTTTAGGACCATAACCATGTTTTGGGAAGCTCCTTAAAAAAAATCTAAAATTGTGCCTGTGTCCAAATATATATGGACCTAACTGTATATCTGTATTGTTTACTTATCTCTCTCCCATGTATTTCTGCTGTTTCATTTCTCTGTTATCAGCATGATAACTTCTGACAAGTTCTCTGAGACAGGAGATAAAAGCAGCCTGAAGTTTGTGTCATGGGAGGTTGCTATAAATAGATTAGCAGAGAGCTTGACTTGTCACAGCACAGCTCTGAAAGTATATTTGTTCTTCTACCTATGTAGAGTGGGGTCTGTGCCTTTCCTCCAATCAGCTTTCTCCCAGTGCTCAATGAGGAAGTGAAAATTCTAACATGATGTAAGAATTCTAAAGAATATAGAAAGCACACACATATGGAAGACTTACTTCTGAGAGTCTGCATATGTGCGTATGCTTGGCAGGAAGGGGTTAAAGGGTTTGTAAACCTTCCTGTTTTTTCACCTTAATGCATCCTATGCATAAGACCCCTTACCATGTGATCAGCTGTCAGCCAATGACAGCCGATCATGTGATGTAAACAGAGGCGGTAATCGGCCATTTTTTTCTCCTCACGAAAAAAAAAGCTGATCACTGGTGGCTGTGAGAGGGACATCAGTCCCCGTGAAGAGCCTCTGCAGAGGCTTCTGTGCCCACCTGTGCCACCTACCAGTGCCCACAGTACCACCCATCAGTGCCCACAGTGTCACCTATCAGTGCCCACAGTGCCACCTATAAATGTCATCAATCAGTGCCTCATCACCAGTGCTACCTATCAATACCACCTACCAGTGACCATCAGTGCCGTCTTATCAATGCCTATCAGTGCAGCCCATCAGTGTCGCCTCATCTGCAAATATCAATGAAGGAGAAAAATTACCCATTTGCAAAATTGTATAACAAACTATGAAACATTTTTTTTCTTAAATTTCTGTCTTTTTTTTGTTTAGCAAAAAATAAAAACCCAAGTGGTGATTAAATACCACCAAAAGAAAGCTCCATTTGTGTGAAAAAAATTGACAAAAATTTCATTAGAGTACAGTGTAGCATGGACGTGCAATTGTCATTCATAGTGTGACAGCGCTGAAAGCTAAAAATTGGTCTGGGCAGGAGGGGGGTTTAAAGAGGGAGTCCCACGAAATTTTTTTTTTAAAAGTCAGCAGCTACAAATACTGCAGCTGCTGACTTTTAAAATAAGGACACTCACCTGTCCCGAATCCAACGGTGACGGCACCCGAGGCCGAACCGTCGATCGACAGCTGCCGCCGCCATTCTCTGTGAGGGAACCAGGAAGTGAAGCATTGTGGCTTCACTTCCCGATTCCCTACTGCGCATGAGCGAGTCGTGCTGCGCGTCCAACTGGTCCCCGCTATCTCCTGGGACCTGTGTGTCCCAGCAGACAGCGCGGGGGACAGGAAGAGGCATAGACTCCCGTGGGAGTCTTTGCCGGAAGTGGGTACAGATACCTGTCTTAGACAGGTATCTGCACCCCCTCCCCCCTGAAAGGTGCCAAATGTGATACCAGAGGGGGGGAGGGTTCCGAAAAGCGGAGGTTCAATTTTTGTGTGAATCTCCCTTTTAAGTGCCCAGTAAGCAAGTGGTTAACAGACCAAGCAAAAGTGGTAGTTACAAGGGTGAGACAAACCATTTACCATTACAATGATCTGCTTTTATTTATTCATGTAAAATCTTTATCCCAAAAGGAACAAAAAGTCCACGTTTTTATACCTAGAATAATAAATGCACAAATGTTTGCAGAGAAGATGTGTTTGTGGGTGAAGGGTGCCATGCCAGGCTCCTGCAGACTCCCCCAGCTCTATACCAGTACAGAGGTAGGGGCCCTTTCACATTGGAGCAGTGCGCTAGCAGGACGGGAAAAAAAAGTCCTGCTAGCAGCATCTTCGAAGCGGAGCGTATACCGCTTCTGCCCATTGAAATCAATGGAACAGAGCAGCTATACCGCCTCTACAGAGGCGCTTTGCAGTGGTTGTTAACCCTTTCTCGGCCGCTAGCGGGGGGTAAAACTGCCCTGCTAGCGGCCAAATACTGACGGTAAAGCGCCACTTACAATAGCGCGTTTTACCGCAGACGCCACCCCCACCCCAGTGTGAAAGGGCCCTTAGTAACTTCCATTTGGAGAGAGGAAGGATCAATGGACTAGGAGTGTTCCATGGAGGACTACAAGGCCGACTGCTATGGCTAAAAGGTGTCCCTGGTTCCCAGCACAGAGATCTGACAGGAATGATATCAGTACTGCTATCAGTACACCTCTGTGCTGACTTTCCTCGGATAATTTCGGTTTGGTAACTTTTAGTGTGAGTGGAGACGTCGCTGGCACGGAGAGGTTAAAGGGGATGATCATGTTTAAACCGTTTTGGCGGCCCGTCTCTAGCAGTCAGATGATTGTCCATCGATGGCTGTCACGTGCCAGCGCGGTGTTTGACTGGCCGCCCCGCCCACCTGACTTAACCCCTCAGCTCCCAGGCACTGACAATATTAACCGGGCGCTAGGTGGTTAAAGGAGCGGGCGGAGAGCGGACCGGGGCGGGGAAGAGAACAGCCTTTATCAATCTGACCCTTCTTCTCTTCCTAGTACTGGTGCCCTGTGACAGCAGGGCTCTGGTGTAGTCCAGGTATCGGCGCTCCCTGCCTGACCCCCTCAGGATGCCCACTAACTTCACTGTGGTTCCTGTGGAGCAGCAGGACGGTGTCGCGGAGACTGAGTTCGGGGCAGCGGGACGGGAGGAGGGCGGCAGACAGAGAAGTCGTAGTGAGGAGTCTTTGTTGGGTAAGTTATCTGTGAACTTCCTCATGTGTTGTGTGTGTGATAAGAGAGGACGGGGCCCCTAGGGAAGGTCTGGAGTGTTCACCTGAGGTATCATGACGTCACCGAGACAACCCGCCCCTGGAGCTTTTCTGTTGTCAGCGGCGCTAATTACTTGTTACTGAGCAGAGCTTCTAATCTAGGAGGTGACCCTGCTCGTGTGTGTGCGCCTATCTGGGCTTTGTACCATTGGGAAAGTAACACAGTACTTTGGCCTGCTTGAAGTTTGTCTTCTTCTTTTACTTGCTATGTTGTCTCTGCCTGGGCAGTTTCAGTTTGAAAAAAATATAAATATCTATATATATATATATATATATATATATATATATATATATATATATATATATATATATATATATATATATATATATATATCTCTTTTTTGTTTTAACCACTTCAATTGTGGCTTCACTTCCCGATTCCCCACTGCGCATGAGCGAGTCGTGCTGCGCGTCCAACTGGTCCCCGCTATCTCCTGGGACCCGTGTGTGTCCCAGCAGGGCATTTTCACCCCCTTCCTGCCCAGGCCAGTTTTCAGCGCTGTAACATTTTGAATGACAATTACACGGTCATGCAACACTGTACCCAAATTACATTTTTCATAACTTTTTTTTCCCCCCACAAATAGAGCTTTCACCTCCTGCGGTTTTTTATTTTTTGCGCTACAAACAAAAGAAGAGCGAGAAGTTTGAAAAAAAAAAAACAAACAAAACAAAACATTTTTTTGCTATAATGTCCCAAATTAAAAAAAAAAAAAAAAAAAAAAAAAATCCTGTTTAGACCAATATGTATTCTTCTACATATTTTTGGTAAAAAAAATCACTATAAGCGTATATTGATTGGTTTGCGCAATAGTTATAGTGCCTACAAAATAGGGGATAGATTTTATAGCATTTTTTTTTTTTTTTTTTTTACTAGTAATGGTGGCGATCTGCTAATTTATTATTTTTAATTTTTATCCCAACTGTGACATTTCGGCGGACATATCGGACACTATTTTGGGACCACTGACAGTTATACAGCGATCAGTGCTATAAATGTCACTGGCAGGGAAGGGGTTAACACTAGAGCGATCAAGGGGTTAAATGTTACTTAGGGAGCGATTCTAACTGTAGGGGGTGGGGACCGACTAGGGGAGGAGACTGATCGGTGTTCATACTTAGTATGAACACACAATCAGTCTACTCTCCCCTGACAGGAAGTGCATCTGTGTGTTTACACACACACATCCACGGTCCTGTGCTGTAATGAGTGATCGCGAGTGCCCGGTGGACGTCGCGGCTGCCGGGCACATGCATCGGCTCCTTGGTGACGCAGCAGGCGCACGCCACCTATATCGCCGGGAAGCCGAGGAAGTCATATGATGCCCACCCAGGATGGGAGATCCTATCTGCCAATGTCATATGTCTATGGGCGGGTAAGGAAGTGGTTAAGCTAATTTTTCTGAGACCTGTTGTATAGATCAGTGTTTCTCAACTCCAGTCCCCAAGGCGCCCCAACAGGTCATGTTTTCAGGATTTCCCTCAGATGAAACGGCTGTGGTAATTACTAAGGAAGTGAAACTGATCAAATCACCTGTGCAAAATAATGGAAATCCTGAAAACATGACCTGTTGGGGCGCCTTGAGGACTGGAGTTGAGAAACACTGGTATAGATCATTACACCTTTTGTCCAATGGCACTGATTGAAGAAATCTTGTTGTGCGTGTATTTTTTCATGTGATCTTCATGTACACAGGAACTATTTAAAACCTCTCCTGAACTTAAAGCGGAGTTCCACCCAAAAGTGGAACTTCCGCTCATCTGATTTCCCCCCTCTGATTCCACAGTTGGCGCCTTTCAGGGGGGAGGGGGTGCAGATACCTATCTAATACAGGTATTTGCACCCACTTCCTGGAATAGACTCCCGCGGGAGTCACGCCCCTTCCTGCAACCCCTTGCTGTCTCCTGGGAAACACACAGGTCCCAGGAGATAGCGGGGACCACTTAGGACGCGCAGCGCGACTTGCGCATGCGCAGTAGGGAACGGGGAAGTGAAGCCACAGCGCTTCACTTCCTGATTCCCTCACAGAGAATGGCAGCAGCAGCCGAGAGCCGAGCGATTCGTCGGCTGCCGACATCACTGGACTCCAGGACAGGTAAGTGTCCATTTATTAAAAGTCAGCAGCTGCAGTATTTGTAGCTGCTGGCTTTTAATATTTTTTTTTTTTTTTTAGGTGGACTCCCACATTAACAGCTAGTAACCGACGGTTAAAAAAATTAGTTGTGCTGCATTTACATGCCGCATTTGCGTATTATAAGCGCTTTTTGCATTGTAAATGGTCAGAAATGTATCTCCATTAAAAATGCCTACAAACGAAACGTGGCTAAATGCCAGTTACCGCGTTTAGACGTGATTGCATACAGTTACAATCGTGCCGTTTCAAATGTGAATTTAACTTCCGTCCTGAAAAAATGCTACTAGACTCCACTGCCTCTAAACAACTATAAACTACACAATGTACATGTACTTAAACCGAATTCACCAAAGGAAAATTATAGATGAAATAGTGGCACTTATCCCCAGGTGGGGAGATGCCAGACACTCTTATCCAGCCAGTGAGCTGAATACAGACGTGACTAGAGAAAAAGTGAAAAAACATATATTGCTAAATATCCCAAAAAGTAAAAATTTAATATTAAATAAAATAAATTATTCAATATGAGCTAATATAAATTATAACACTCAGTGAAAGTGATATACAAATATATAAATCCAAGAAAAAATATATATAATGAAAATTGAAAACAGTAAATGTCTTTAAAGTCCAGAAACCAATCAATCGTGAAAATATTTGAAGAAAGTCCAAAAAAAGAGTGAGGGTGACTCCAAAACCGCTCAGCTGTGTTTTCAAACATCCACCACACCTCTGTGACGTGAATCCACTCCCTGCTGAGATTCAAACTCACCAGCTGTTAAGGACTCTCACTCTCGTGTTTGGCCTGACAGAGCCTCTAACCCACTTACATGGGGTAAGTTAACATGCAAGCATACTCCTCCACTGTTCCATAGGAACACCACTTTTCTCAGGTTGGTAGTATGACATAAAAATAAAAGAAGCTCCAATAGTGTAATCTCGTTTAAAAGATTTAATCACATATAAAACAACTTGTAATGAACTCACGTTTAAAATAAAATAACAGGCAAGTCACTTCACGGCAAATGGAGAACTCCCACCGCACAGCAAGCAATAGCAACTGAAATAACAGGCAGGCCACGGCGGACCCAGGAGGTGTGTGTGCTCACATTCGTCTCACCCGTCCGCAGCACTCGTCCCTTCACTGGAGCTCCGCTCTGTCCCCCTTCACTCCCTCCTCTAGTACTCGTGTGAGATCACTGTGTAGTCACGCCCCTGTACATGTACTGATAAGATAACATAATAGAAGAGAGTTCAGGGGCCCAACTGCCCCTAAATGTCTGTTTACCTGCAGCAGAGTACATGATTGGATTTTCCCAAGGCGTCTTTCAGGACAGCACCTGAGAGATAGCGACTCCACCCACCGGAAACAGGAAACCCCTTCTTCCTCCAAACTTTAAAGGGAGGCGCCTCCCTACCATACCTCAGTTTTTGTGTTTCCTCTGGCCCGGAGGGAACATCTTTTTGAAGGGGAGTCAAGGTCTCTCAGATGCTCCTGGGAGACAGGGCTTCCTTTCTTTTTTTCCTCCTTTAGGAGACCCGCTGTCCTCCCGGCCTACCCAAGCCTTTGTAGCGGTAGCAATCTGGCTCCTCTTCCCCTCCTGGTGCTCGGTGATCTGCGCGGTCGTAGGAGCGGCGGTGCGCGTGCGCTGCCGCCATGTTTTTTGGCCGGCAGGCGCGGCGGAAGTGACAAGGCGGGTCACTGGGTCAGCAGAAGCGTCATTTCTGGCGTGGATGCAAGGGGGGAGGAGGGAGGACAGGAACTGGCGCCTACTTCCGCTTCCGGTCTGGTGCAGATGCACTATGGGAGTCCGGAAGCGGCATATGAAGCCACAAGTGAGGAGCTGCATACCAGAGATGGAGGACTCAGCGTCTGCAGCGGTGGGGACAGGCACAGGCGCCAGTAAAGCTCAGGTAGGAGCAGCAGTTTAAGTCTGCCTTTCTTCCTTTTCCTGGGTTTGGTCTATTTTCTTTTTTTCTTACCCCCTAGTGGCAAGGGGCCTGTCTGGGCACTAGAGGCTGACTGGTTTCTTCTTAGTGCACCTGTGGGTGATTCTTGTGTAGCTGAGACCGGGTCTCACTAAAAGGTCCCCTGGTTTTTTTCCCTTTTTTTTGTTTTTTCTCTCACAGGCTAAAAGCTCTGACCCAAAAAAGAGATGTCCTTCTTGCAGGGCCAAAATGGGAGAAAATTGGAAAAAAGTCTTATGCAGTACATGCATCACTTCTTTAGTTAAGGAGGAATCGGCTTCGGTTTGTGATGATCTGGTTGCCTCTGTAAAGAAGGAACTATACGCCACGATTCAGACTTTTCGTGACTCTTTAGTTAATCCAGCTGCTAGTCACCCATCCACTTCTGAGGCTTCCCAGGGTTCTATTTCTTTCCCCATGGTAGAAGCTTTACCTGAAGGCCCCTCTATCAGGGAAGAGCAGTCCCCTACTCCTTCCGTTAAAGATTCGGAGGAGGAGGGTGAGGAAGCGGAGGTGGCTCCTTCCAAATTTAAGCTTTCCCTAGAGGAGGTAGACGGACTCCTTAAGGCTATCCATGTTACACTTGGCTTAAGTGAGGAAAAGAAGGAGTTATCTCTTCATGACCGCATGTATGCAGGGTTAAATGAGCCTAAGGGGCGAACATTTCCGGATCATTCGGTCATTTCTGACGCCATTACTAAAGAATGGCAAGATCCAGAGAAAAAGCCCTTTTTTCCCAGAGCCCACAAAAGGCGCTTCCCTTTTGACCCTTCTGCGATGTGGAATAAGGTGCCCAGGTTGGATGCGGCCTTTTCACAGGTCTCAAGATCCACAGACCTGTCTTTTGAAGACATGGGTGTTCTAAGGGATCCAATGGACAAACGCATGGATCTTTTGCTCAAGAGATTATGGCAATCAATCATGAGCAATTTAAAACCAGCAATGACCACAACCTGTGTAGCCAGGAATCTGGAATACTGGGTGAACCAACTTAGATCTCATATAGTGGCAGATTCCCCCAAGCAGGAGATCTTAGATTCCTTTCCTACCCTGATTTCTGCGGTTGCTTATATTGCTGATGCTTCGGCTGAAGCTATCAAAATGTCAGCTAGGTCTGCAGCTTTAGCAAATGCTGCGGGAAGAGCTTTATGGCTAAAAACCTGGCCAGGTGATACAGCTTCAAAGAGTAAACTTTGTGGTATTCCCTTTTCAGGTGACCTTCTTTTTGGCCCTGATCTAGATAATATCCTAGACAGAACTGCTGATAAGAAGTCCTTTCCGGTCAAAAAGAAAAAGCAGACCCCAAAACGTCTTTTTCGACCTCAAAAAACTCAACAGCAGAAAAATAAGTTTCAGGGCAGGAGAAAAAATTGGTCCGCGCAAAAGGCGAAGGGCAAAGGCGGAATTCTCTTCTGTCCTCCTTCACAGGCCAAAAACTCACAATGACTCCTCTCTGCGGGTCGGTGGAAGATTACGAGAGTTTCTTCCGCAGTGGTCAGTGATAACTACAAATCAGTTTATTCTGACCACTCTCTCGCAGGGTTATACTCTCGAGTTTTCCAGAAGCCCCCCAAGAAGGTTTCTGGTAACAAATGCTCCTCGAGATCCAATAAGGGCCCTGGCCATGAAATCCTCTCTGGAGGAACTGATGCAACAGGGTGTAGTAATCCCAGTGCCACCAGGGGAATGGCACGAGGGCTTCTATTCACATGTCTTCCTGGTAAAAAAACCAACAGGAAGATTTAGTTTAATTCTAAATTTAAAGCCACTAAACAGAGCCATCAAATACAGAAGGTTCAAGATGGACTCAATTTTCACCGCCAGAAATCTTCTGACTCCAGGTTGTTTCATGGCGTCAGTGGATCTAAAGGATGCATACCTGCATATTACAATCTCATCCCAGTCCCAGAGGTTTCTCAGGTTGGCGGTAAGGTTGGAAGGCAGAATTCAGCATCTGCAATTCAGAGCCCTACCCTTCGGGCTATCATCCGCACCCCGAATTTTTACCAAAGTAATGGCAGAGGCCCTAGCTCCGCTGCGTCTTCAGGGAATCGCAGTAATTCCTTACTTAGACGATCTGCTATTTTTCGCCCCCTCAAGAGGAATTGAGGAGCAATTTAAGCAGAGCATGCAGCCATCTGGAGTCTCTAGGTTGGATCCTAAATCTCCAAAAATCTTCCCTGGAACCATCTCAGGAGATTCGGTTTCTAGGGTATATAATAAATTCGGTAACCCAAAAAATTTTTCTTCCTTCAGAGAAGAAAGGAAAAGTCCAGGATACAGTGTCTTTTTTGCAGACCAACCAGCAGCTGACGGTAAGATTGGTCATGTCAGCCCTGGGTGTTCTGACTTCGTCAATGCCAGCTGTTCAGTGGGCAAGACTACACTTCAGACATCTGCAGGCTTTTCTTCTGAGATCTTGGGATCACAATTTGGAATCCCTAGACTCAGAGGTAAGAGTTCCAACCCAAGTGAAGAGGTCACTATGGTGGTGGAAAAGGCAGGATATCCTATCGGAGGGGTTAGTCTGGGCCTTTCCAATCGAAAAAAGGCTGACAACCGATGCCAGTTCCTGGGGTTGGGGAGCCCACCTAGAAGAAGTGGGGGCTGCCAGAGGTGGACCTGTTCGCCTCAAAGGAGAATGCCTTGGTTCTGCAATTTTTTTTTCCCTAAGCAATCACGACGGGTCACTAGGAACAGATGCCTTGGCGTATCCATGGAGATTCCATCTCTGCTACGCTTTCCCCCCAATCCAGTTAATTCCCTTAGTATTAAGGAAAATTCAAAGGGAAACGGTACCGGTTGTCCTAATCGTGCCTTTTTGGCCAAGAAGGGCTTGGTTTTCAACCGTTCTGAAAATGGCGGTCAGGCCTTATTGGCATCTGCCCCTCAGGCACGATTTACTATTTCAGGGACCAGTAAATCACCCAGAGGTAGCCACTTTGGCGCTCACAGCCTGGTATCTGAAGAGCAGCTCTTAAGGAGCAAAGGTTTTTCCAACCGGTTAATCTCAACGCTATTATCCAGTAGGAAAAGGGTGACTAGAAATATCTATTCCAAGGTCTGGAAGGTTTACAATACATGGTGTAATTCATCTGACCAGGACCCAGGGAGTCTTGTTACCATTGTGGAATTTTTACAGGTTGGTGCTGACAAGGGACTAGCAGTTAGTACCTTGAAGGTACAGGTGGCTGCGCTAGCAGTGTTCCTAGAAAGATCTGTGTCCTCAGATCCGTTGGTAACCAGATTTTTCAGATCCCTTACGAGATCCAGACCAGCACCACTTAAGTTGTTTCCCAAATGGGATCTGTCGATAGTCCTCCAGGCTCTAACAAGGAGTCCCTTTTGAACCTTTGGAAGAAGCGCCACTCAGATATCTTACTTTTAAGTCTGTGTTTCTGATTGCCATGGTCTCTGCACGCAGGATCAGTGAGCTTAATGCTTTATCAGTTAAGGAACCCTATTTATCTATCTTCCCAGATAGGGTTATACTTAGAACAGATCAGAAATTCTTACCAAAGGTAGCTTCAGTACAAAATCGTGTTCAGGACATTGTACTTCCGACCTTCTGCCCCAACCCAGTAGGGGAGAAGGAGACTTGTTTTCACATGTTGGATGTTAGAAGAGTTTTGTTATGTTACTTGGAAAGGACAAAGCTCTTTAGACGTTCAGATTCTCTGTTTGTGCTATTTTCAGGCAACAGGAAAGGTTGCCAGGCTTCTAAAATCTCTTTAGCAAGGTGGCTGAAGCTAGCCATTTCAGAGGCTTATTCGCATGCAGGTGTGTCTCCTCCAGCAGGAATTTCTGCACACTCAACAAGAGCATTAGCGGCCACTTGGGCAGAGAGAGCTGGTGCCACCCCTGAACAAATCTGCAAGGCGGCAACATGGTCGAGTTTTCACACATTCGTGAAACATTACAGGCTGGACCTCACATCTGCTAATGATCAGGCGTTTGGCAGAAAGGTCCTGCAAGCTGTTGTCCCGCCCTAAGGGGGTAAGTCTCTGTTATCCTCTCAGGTGCTGTCCTGAAAGACGCCTTAGGAAAAACCAAGTTAGACTTACCGGTAACTTGTTTTCCAGAAGTCTTTCAGGACAGCAACATCCCGCCCTATTGTATTGTATATACTATGCTGTGACTAACGTATGTGTTTATGTGTTCCAGCCGGGGCCGGAGGTCTTCTCTACTACAACTGAGGTATGGTAGGGAGGCGCCTCCCTTTAAAGTTTGGAGGAAGAAGGTGTTTCCTGTTTCCAGTGGGTGGAGTCGCTATCTCTCAGGTGCTGTCCTGAAAGACTTCTGGAAAACAAGTTACCGGTAAGTCTAACTTGGCTTTTCCAACGGGAAATGTTCGATGATAGGCTGTTGGTGGAAAATCCGACCGTGTGTATGCTCCATTGGACAAATGTTGGATTGCAGGTTTTAAAATTTTCCGCAAACAAATGTCTGTTGGTTTTTCTGAGCGTGTGTACACAAGTTCGTCAGACAAAAGTCCAAAGTACAACCATGCATGCTCGGAAGCAAGGACAAGCCAGAAGCAGTCAGTCTTGTAAACTAGCGTTCATAATGGAGAATTAACATTCGTGATGTGGCAAATTATGAAATCTCGAAATGCAGCGCACATTCTCTTCTTTAATGGGATAATAATGAAGCTGCTTTGCTGGTGATACTGATAAAGTTATTGCAAACACATTTTTAAAAGCTATGTAGAAACTATGCAAATGTATGCATAAATTACACCTCTCTGTATTTAGCATTGTGGAAGCTAGAAGAATTTTTATGCACATATAGGTATGTAAAGAATCACTATATGGCTAATACTCATGTTTTTATTTTTGGGCAGGAACTTTCTGCTAGGAAAGTCCAGCATTCATATTTCAGAATCATGTGCAAGGACCCTAACGCCTAAAATGTTTTCCTTGTGAATTTAAAATGGCTATAAAATCCCAAATTACTAGGATTAAAATGTACATATTCTATTTTCTTAACCCCTTCCCGACCGGCGCACGCCGATGTACGTCGGCAGAATGGCGCGGCTGGGCAAATGGACTTACAGGTACGTCCATTTGAATTCCCCGCCGTGCCATTGCGCGCGCGCTGGCCGGGAGCCCTGTGATTTGTGTGTCCCGCGGACTCTATCGTCGCGGGGATACCCGCGATCGCCTCACGGAGAAGACGAACGGGAGATGCTGATGTAAACAGCATCTCCCCGTTCTGCCTAGTGACAAGTGTCACTGATCTCTGCTCCCTGTCATCGGGAGCAGTGATCAGAGTAATGACAAGCCCATCCCCCTACAGTTAGTATTCCCTAGGACATACTTAACACCTCCCCGCCCCCTAGTGGTTAACCCCTTCACTGCCAGTGTCATTTACACAGGAATCGGTGCATTTTTATAGCACTGATCGCTGTATAAATGACAGTGGTCCCAAAAATGTGTCAAAAATGTCCGACATGTCTGCCATAATGTCGCAGTCACAATAAAAATCGCTGATCGCCGCCATTACTAGTAAAAAAAAAAAAAAAAATTATAAAAATGCCATAAAACTATCCCCTATTTGGCTTGCGCAAACTTTTTTTTTTTTTTTTTTTTTTGTTTTTTTTTTTTTGTTTTTACCAAAAATATGTAGAATAATACGATTGGCCTAAACTGAGGAAAAAAAAATGTTTTTTTTATATATTTTTGGGGGATATTTATTATAGCAAAATGTAAAAAAATTTATTTATTTATTTATTTATTTTTTTTCAAAATTGTCGCTCTTATTTTGTTTATAGCGCAAAAAATAAAAATCGCAGAGGCGATCAAATACCACCAAAAGAAAGCTGTATTTGTGGGGAAAAAAGTACGTCAATTTTGTTTGGGAGACACGTTTTGGGAGACACGTTGCGCGACCGCGCAATTGTCAGTTAAAGCGACGCAGTGCCTAATCGCAAAAAAACGCTCTGGTCAGGAAGGGGGTAAAATCTTCCAGGGCTGAAGCGGTTAACTAACATTCTTTTATCTGTATGAGAGTCTACAGTTACAGTGACCAATTTTTCACACTTTAATACTAAAAAAAAATCTTCCTGATACAGTTCAATCAGAATTTGTACACTTGAATTTGTGCCTTGCTTCAATGAGAAAGGCATCCCGCATAGTTCTATTCCATCTATAACTCTTTCTGGACAATAAAATTATAGATGATTGCAGAATAAAATGCCCATATTCAAGGTAATCATTGCTAACAATTAGGCATTTTATCATATGTCTTCCATATTTAGGGGGAAAAATTATTTTGACATTGGTTTGACAATCTTGGTAGTCTGGCATTTTTTAAATTTATGCAGATGTCATGCAATACTTTTTATTGCCACCCTGCATTTTCCGTTTGAGAGCCTTTGTTTTTCACTGGTTGCAAAAAAGAACATCAAAACTAAAATACAGGGACTAAATACACCGATTAAATGCATATATCAGTTGTTTTACCTGCCAAAGGATTTGCACCACTACTGATTCAGTCGTAAAGGGGATGTAAAACCTTGTTTTAAAAAACGTGTCATAATTACCTCCACTGTGCAGTTCGTTTTGCACAAAGTGGCCCTGGTCCTCCTCTTCTGGGGTCCCTCAGCGGTGCTGGTGGTTCCTTCCCGCATCGAGTGTCCACATTGGAGAAGCGCTCTTCTTGGTGGACACCCGTGCGGGCGTGCTCCCGAGACCCGCATCTGGAGCCAATGGCTGCGCTGCTATCAATCTATCCAATCGGGACAGGAGACACCAGGTAGAGCTGGTGTGCTCGTTCCCGGCCGGAGTAGGGTCTGGATCTGGCGCTGCAACGCCACAGAAGGTTTTTCACCTTAATGCATAGAATGCATGCCAGACAGTTTCACCTTAATGCATGCCAGACTACCTTCCATGTCTCCAAACAAATTGCAACTTCCATGCACTCCAGCAGGTTCTTTCTGTGCTCATGCTATGGCGGTCATCTTGGAGATCCTGGCTGAATATAGAAGAATGTCAGCAGACACGCAGACTTCCTGTATGGAAAGTGAAGACCCTCAGGTGCAGACATACTTGCAATGATCACGTGCATTGCCAAGATTCACCCCTTATACTTGGTTTGACAGCTCACACAATTGGCTGGCAAATATCCAGGGGTATTCCTTATATCGGAAAGACAGGGAAGGTAGAAGAGGGGGAGGGGTGTGTCTATATATATATATATAAAAAAAAAAAAAAAAAAAAAAAATGATGCAAGGGTGGTAGAGAGGAGTGACATTGTGAATGGGACGAGGGGGGAGGTGGAATCGGTATGGGTAGAACTTCAAAGAGAAGAAGTAAGTGGGAAATTAATAGTGGGGGTATGTTATAGGCCTCCCAACCTGAAGGAGGAGGAATGGTACCTACTGTCACAGTTAGAAATGGCAGCGAGACAGGGAAATGTTGTCATAATGGGGGACTTAGAAAAATATAGATGGCCTCTAAAAGCAATATCAATAAGTATGTGTGTTTTAAAACAAGGGTTGTACCATCATCCAAGGCTTAACCACTTGAGCCCCGGACCATTATGCTGCCTAAGGACCAGAGGTCTTTTTCCAATTTGGCACTGCGCCGCTTTAACTGCTAATTGCGCGGTCATGCAATGATGTACCCAAACGAAATTTGCGTCCTTTTCTTCCCACAAATAGAGCTTTCTTTTGATGGTATTTGATCACCACTGCGGTTTTTATTTTTTGCACTATAAACGGAAAAAGACCGAAAATTTTGAAAAAAAATGATATTTTCTACTTTTTGTTATAAAAAAAATCCAATAAACTAAATTTTAGTCATACATTTAGGCCAAAATGTATTCGGCCACATGTCTTTGGTAAAAAAAATGTCAATAAGCGTATATTTATTGGTTTGCGCAAAAGTTATAGCGTCTACAAACTAGGGTACATTTTCTGTAATTTACACAGCTTTTAGTTTATGACTGCCTATGTCATTTCTTGAGGTGCTAAAATGGCAGGGCAGTACAAAACCCCCCCAAATGACCCCATTTTGGAAAGTAGACACCCCAAGGAAATTGCTGAGAGGAATGTTGAACCCATTGAATATTTTTTTTTTTTTTTGTCCCAAGTGATTGAAAAATGACAAAAAAAAAAAAAAATATTTACAAAAAGTTGTCACTAAATGATATATTGCTCACACAGGCCATGGGCATATGTGGAATTGCACCCCAAAATACATTTAGCTGCTTCTCCTGAGTATGGGGATACCACATGTGTGGGACTTTTTGGGAGCCTAGCCGCGTACGGGACCCCGAAAACCAATCACTGCCTTCAGGATTTCTAAGGGTGAAAATTTTTGATTTCACTCTTTACTGCCTATCACAGTTTCGGAGGCCATGGAATGCCCAGGTGGCACAAAACCCCCCCAAATGACCCCATTTTGGAAAGTAGACACCCCAAGCTATTTGCTGAGAGGCATGGTGAGTATTTTGCAGCTCTCATTTGTTTTTGAAAATGAAGAAAGACAAGAAAAAACTTTTTTTTTTTTTTTCTTTTTTCAATTTTCAAAACTTTGTGACAAAAAGTGAGGTCTGCAAAATACTCACTATACCTCTCAGCAAATAGCTTGGGGTGTCTACTTTCCAAAATGGGGTCATTTGGGGGGGTTTTGAACTGTCCTGGGATTTTATGCACAACATTTAGAAGCTTATGTCACACATCACCCACTCTTCTAACCACTTGAAGACAAAGCCCTTTCTGACACTTATTGTTTACATGAAAAAGTTATTTTTTTTTGCAAAAAAATTACTTTGAACCCCCAAACATTATATATTTTTTTAAAGCAAATGCCCTACAGATTAAAATGGTGGGTGTTTCATTTTTTTTTTTCACACAGTAATTGCGCAGCGATTTTTCAAACGCATTTTTTGGGGAAAAAACACACTTTTTTAAATTTGAATGCACTAAAACACACTATATTGCCCAAATGTTTGATGAAATAAAAAAGATGATCTTAGGCCGAGTACATGGATACCAAACATGACATGCTTTAAAATTGCGCACAAACGTGCAGTGGCAACAAAATAAATACATGTTTAAAATCCTTCAAAAGCCTTTACAGGTTACCACTTTAGATTTACAGAGGAGGTCTACTGGAAAAATTACTGCTCTCGATCTGGCCTTCTGGCTTTCGTTTTTTTTTTTTTTTTTTTTTTTGCTTTTTTAATCTTTTAAACTGTTCCTTTCATATTTTTTTTTTTTTTTGTTAATCATTTTTATTGTTATCTCGGGGAATGTAAATATCCCCTATGATAGCAATAGGTAGTGACAGGTACTCTTTTTTGAAAAAATTGTGGTCTATTAGACCCTAGATCTCTCCTCTGCCCTCAAAGCATCTGACCACACCAAGATCGGTGTGATAAAATGCTCCCCCAATTTCCCAATGGCGCTATTTACATCCGGCGAAATCTAAGTCATAAAATGCTCGTAGCTTCCGGTTTCTTAGGCCATAGAGATGTTTGGAGCCACTCTGGTCTCTGATCAGCTCTATGGTCAGCTGGCTGAATCACCGGCTGCATTCTCAGGTTCCCTGTTGAGACAGGAGAGCCAGAGAAAAACACGGAAGACGGTGGGGGGGGGCATTCCCTCCCACGGCTTGTAAAAGCAGTCTAGAGGCTAATTAGCCGCTAGGATTGCTTTTACATGAAAGCCGACCGTTGGCTGAAAAGAATGATACCAAGATGATACCTAAACCTGCAGGCATCATTCTGGTATAACCACTCAAAGTCGTGAATGGCGTACCTGAAGACAAAAAAATGGTTAACAATGGTTAACAATAAAGCACAGTAAACAGTAAAGTATAAATAATTACATACCTGAAAAACAAACATGATAAAACATAATAACAATAACAATAACACATTGCAGAATAGAATACAGTAAAAAAGAGCAGAACAATAGAGAGAGAGAGAACAATAAAACAACTATTTTTTTTTTTTTTTTTACACTTTTTTTTTTTGTAACTAACTTTTATAACTGTAACCGGTTCCAGGTTCGGGTCTCTCAAAATGTGATGGCATCTTGGGAGACCCTGTGAAAGTGTGCCTAGTCTGTGCAATGCTGTACCCTACGCTAATACTCAACTAGTGTATGGTAGCGTTCAAAACATTCACCAATGCAAAGACCAGGATTGTCAGGACAGGAGGGACAATAATAGTGGGTATCACGCCTATATCCGCGCTTGCTGCAGACACTACCTCTTTTTTGGGGGGGTTCGTTGGGTAGGGGTACTCGGGAGGACATAAAAATGCCTCTCATGCAGCCGACTGCATTTGGTTGGGGATGTGAATGGGGGAAGTACGGGCGCTGCAGAAGTGGTGGGCTCCCAATTAGGATTGGCGAATGCAGCAGGAAGGGCACTATGGGCACGACGGGCCTGTGTTTGTCTTTTTGGTGGCAGCGGGACACTACTTGTGCTTGCCACCTCACCAGCTTGAACTGCACTTATGGGACTCGCCACGTCACCAAGTGTTACTGCAGTGCTGGTTTGACTACGACCGGGGTGTACTACGCCGCTGGTGCTTGCCAGTTCCCCAAAACGCTACCAAAAAAACTGTTAGCGATCGCAGGGATCAGGCCTGACTCTGCGAACGCTGCAGTTATGCGTTTAGTGTTTTGTAAGTGACAGTGATCGATCGATACTGCACTTGGGTGGGCTGGGCTGGGCCAGGCGGAGGGGCAAAACGCAGGTGCTAGCAGGTATCTGGGCTGATCCCGCTAACACTGCGTTTTTGGGAACCCTAAACTGCTGGGGACGCTAGTATAGATCAGATATTGATGCGATCAGATACTATACCACTAAGGGAGGTGTATGCTGCGTGCGTGGGTGTTAGCGGTGCTGGCGCTAACCTGACGCTGCCTGGGGCTGGTGCTTGCCAGTTCCCCAAAATGCTACCAAAAAAACTGTTAGCGATCGCAGGGATCAGGCCTGACTCTGCGAACGCTGCAGTTATGCGTTTAGTGTTTTGTAAGTGACAGTGATCGATCGATACTGCAATTGGGTGGGCTGGGCTCGCCTGGGCGGAGGGGCAAAACGCAGGTGCTAGCAGGTATCTTGGCTGATCCCGCTAACACTGCGTTTTTGGGAACCCTAAACTGCTGGGGACGCTAGTATAGATCTGATCGGATCAGATATTGATCCGTTCAGATACTATACCACTAAGGGAGGTGTATGGTGCGTGCGTGGGTGTTAGCGGTACTGGCGCTAACCTGACGCTGCCTGGGCCTGGGGCTGGTGCTTGCCAGTTCACCAAAATGCTACCAAAAAAACTGTTAGCGATCGCAGGGATCAGGCCTGACTCTGCAAACGCTGCAGTTATGCGTTTAGTGTTTTGTAAGTGACAGTGATCGATCGATACTGCAATTGGGTGGGCTGGGCTCGCCTGGGCGGAGGGGCAAAACGCAGGTGCTAGCAGGTATCTGTGCTGATCCTGCTAACACTGCGTTTTTGGGAACCCTAAACTGCTGGGGACGCTAGTATAGATCTGATCGGATCAGATATTGATGCGTTCAGATACTATACCACTAAGGGAGGTGTACGGTGCGTGCGTGGGTGTTAGCGGTACTGGCGCTAATCTGACGCTGCCTGGGGCGACGCATATCACCGCCGGGCGATCGGGGGGCTAAACCTTTATTCGGTAATAAACGGCGGGTGCCCTGACACTATAAAAAATAAACGAACTAACCAGCGTCAACCGTAACGGTTATACGGTGATCAGTGGTGAAAGGGTTAACTAGGGGCCAATCAAGGGGTTAAAACATTTATTAGGTAGTATATGGGGGTCCCTGACGCTATAAAAAGCTGACGGCGAACCTAAATATTTACCTCACTAACTAGCGTCACCAGCGACACTAATACAGCGATCAGAAAAATGATCGCTTAGCGACACTGGTGACAGGGGGTGATCAAGGGATTAAAACTTTATTAGGGGGGGTTAGGGGGTACCCTAGACCTACAGGGGGGTAACAGTAACTGTCCCAACACTGTAACTGTCACAAACTGACACCTAGCAGTAATCAGAAGAAAAAAAAAAAAAACCTGCTGGTGTCAGTTTGTGACAGGGGGGGGGTGATCGGGGGGGGATCGGGGGGCGATGGGGGGGGGGGATCGGGGTGTTTTGTATGCCTGGCATGTTCTACTGTGTGTGTGTGTGTGTGTGTTGGTGCACTCACTCACATGTCGTCTCTCCTCGGGCCGGAACAGAAAATACCGACCCGAGGGGAGATGACATCACTTCCTTTGCTGCTGTTTAGCATACAGCAGCAAAGGAGTGTTCTCATTGGCCGGCGGCGATCGCGAGGGGGGGGGCCACCAACGGATGGCCTCCCCCTCGTCTCTGATCGCCGGGGGACAGAACGGGACCGCCTCGGGCGGCGGGGGGGGGGGTCCGATCGGACCCCCCACCCGCGGGAGGCAAATCACGTACCCTGTACGTGATTTTGCCTGCCCGTGCCGCCTTGCCGACGTACATCGGCGTGAGGCGGTCCTTAAGTGGTTAATGAAATAAGGGATTTGGGAGCCTGGTCCCCAGCCAGAGCTCACCGAGGAAAAGAGGGAGCACGTGGACTCGGTACAATACAAAGAGGGAGACAATTGAATATGTAGACAATCATATAAAATTTAGCCCATTCATGACTAAGCCTATTTTTGACGTTTGGTGTTTACAAGTTAAAATCCGTATTTTTTGCTAGAAAATGACTTTGAGCCCCCAAACATATAATATATCTATATCTATATCTATCTCAGAGAATCTAGAGAATAAAATGGTGATTGTTGCAATATTTTATATCGCGCGGTGTTTTAAACGCAACTTTTTGGGAAAAGGGACACTTTCATGAATTTTAAAAAAACCAAACAGTAAAGTTAGCCCAATTTTTTTTGTATAATGTGAAAGATGATGTTACACCGAGTAAACAGATACCAAACATGTCATGCTTTATAATTGCACGCACTCGTGGAATGGCAACAAACTACGGTACCTAAAAATCTCCATAGGCGACGCTTTAAATTTTTTTTTACGGTTACCAGGTTAGAGTTACAGAGGAGGTCTAGTGCTAGAATTATTGCTCTCGCTCTGGCGATCGTGGCGATACCTCATATGTGTTTTGAACACCGTTTTACATATGCGGGCGCAACTTCTGTATGCGTTTTCTTTGCTGCGCAAACTCGCAGGGACGGGGGCGCTTTAAAAACATTTTTTTTCTTATTTATTCTTATAATAATAAATTGTGTTTAAAAAAAAAAAAAAATTGATCACTTTTATTGCTGTCACAAGGAATGTAAACATCCCTTGTGACAGTAATAGGTGGTGACAGGTACTCTTTATGGAGAGATCGGAGGTCTAAAAGACCCCCGATCCCTCCTTTGCACTTCAAGGCATTCAGATCGCCGTTTTTAACGATTCTGAATACTGTGTATTTTTTTTAAAACTGGCGCCATTGGCAGCCGAGTAAACGGGAAGTGACGTCATGATGTCGCTTCCGTGTTTACGTTTAGGAGGCTGCAACAAAGCCGCTCACGGCTTCGCTCCAGACTGTTGCTAGCCGCCGGAGGCGGCAGATTGGTGATCGGGCCTCCCGATGGAACGGGAGGCCCGGTAAGAGCAGTGGGAGGGGGGGCGGCTTTTATCCGCTTGTTGTACCTGGCTAGCCGATCGCCCGCTCTAAAAAACAGTACTGGGATGATGCCTTCAGCTGCGGGCATCATCCCGGTATAAGCCCCGAAAGCCGAGTACGCACATCTGCGTACGCTCTGCGGGAAGGGGTTAGAAAAAGTTTGATACATAATACATGACAAAGAGAGTCAGTAATAAATTTTAAAAACATAGGTGACTTGGTCATGGACAGTGTTTCAACTAGTTTTGCGGGCTCAGCCGCTTCATCAGGAAAATCATCTGCAATTGAATCAACGCTGGCCATCTGTGATCGCTTCTCAGAGCCAGAACGGGGATCTGCCTATGTAACCAAACTGTAACTGACAAAGGAGGCTTTAGAGATCGGCTGTTCCTAGTGATCAGGAACAGCCATCTCTCACTCTACTCGCAGTCAGTCCATCCCCCTGACATTTAGAAAGCACCTCCCTAGGGAACACTTAACCCTTTGATCACCCATAGTGTTAACCACTTCCCTGCCAGTGCCATTTATACAGTGATCAGTGCATTTTTATAGCACTGATCACTGTATTGGTGACATTGGTCACCAGAAAGTGTCACTTAGGGTCAGATTTGTCTGTCGCAATGTCGCAGTCCCGCTAAAAATCGCTGGTCCTCCGCCATTGCTAGTAAAAACAATAAAAAAATAAAGTCAATAAATCTTTTCCCTATTTTGTAGACGGTATAACTATTGCGCAAACCAATCAATATAAGCTTTATTGAGAATTTTTTTTTTTTACCAAAAATATGTAGAAGAAAATATATATTGACCTAAACTGATGACAGAATTTTTTTTTTTTAAATTGGATATGTATTACAGCAGTATTTTAGTTTCAAAATTGTCGCTTTTTTTGTTTATAGTGCAAAAAATAAAAACTGCAGAGATGATCAAATGCCACCAAAAGAAAGCTCTATTTGTGGGAAAGGAAGGACATCAATTTTTGTTTGGGTACAACGTTGCGCGACCGCGCAATTGTCCGTTGAAGCGATGCAGTGCTGTATTGCAAAAATGGCCTGGTCATTAAGGGGGTAAATCCTTTCAGGGCTGAAGTGGTTAAACAAAGGTATCCCCCTTAAAACAATATAAAGGGGATGGGTCAGCATTCCAACACTACATGGAATGCAATAAGAAGTGTAAGAACGCAGTTAGGGCGGCCAGAAAAAATTACGAAAGACGCATAGTGAAGGAGAGTAAACAAAAAAAACCCAAAGACATTTTTTTTAGATACATTAACAGTAAAAAGGCAAGACCAAAGCACATTGCCCACATAAAAGGCGATGATGGGAGGATGGTTACGGAATGCAGAGAAGGCAACTGTACTTAATGCCTTTGTCTCAGTTTTTACATGGGGAAAAGGAGGGGTATACCAACCGCGACAGTACTGTTTGTGACACATCACAGGACATACCCTCGTGGCTAAAAGAGGCCGGAATGAAGCAAATACCTAATACAAAAAAATTGCCAGGGCCAGATGGCTTATACCCGAGAGTCCTCAGAGAACTCAGTCAGGTTATAGCCAGACCATTGTTCCTAACCTTTGTGGACAGCATACTGACAGGATTTGTACCAGCTGATTGGAGAAAAGCCAGTGTGGTACCAATATTCAAAAAAGGACATAAAAATCTCTGGAAACTACAGGCCAGTCAGCCTAACATCAATCGTTGGTAAATTATTGGAGGGGATGGTAAGGGATTATATACAAACATTTACTGAAGGAAAAAAATATAAGTAGTTATCAGCATGGGTTTACGAATAGGTCGTTCTTGCCAGACCAATCTGTTAACATTCTACGAGGAAGCGAGCTGCCATCTAGACAGGGGAAGGCCAGTGGATTTAGTGTACCTGGATTTTGCTAAAGGCATTCAAAACAGTCCCCCATAAGCGCTTAATCTACAAGCTGAAGTCTGCAGGCGTGGACCATAAGGTTTGTTCTTGGGTAAACTGGTTACAGCCGGTGTGTCCAAAGGGTAGTGATAAATAACGTGTACTCAGACTGGTCTGGAGTGGTAAGTGGGGTACCCCAGGGTTCTGTCTTGGGACCAATTCTATTCGTTTTGTTTCCAGGCAGAAAGTCACACGTTTTTTGCCGCGATTTTGCACAGGTCAAAAGGTCACCAATGTAAAAAGCAGAAAAACGCCTGTAATCTGCCCAAAAAAGAAGCTTGTGTACATTTTTTTTTTTTTTTTTTTTTTTTTTTTTTTTTTGGAGCTTCAGGCATTTTTGCTTTAGGCTACAAAACGCTCAGATTTGAACACGGGCCATTTAAATGAATGGGATTTTGTTTGTTGGGCGTTTTTTCTGGCATTTTACAAGCTATAAAAAACGCTCAGGTTTGAATGCAGCCTAAATGATTTGGAGGATGGGATAAATAGCTCAATCTCAGCTTTTGTGGATGGCGCAATAACTTCACAACAGCATATAGAAACTTTACAGAAAGACCTGAACAAAATAATGGAGTAGGCAACTACCGTATATACTCGAGTATAAGTCGTTCCGAGTATAAGTCGAGGCCCTAATTTACTACAAAAAAAATGGGAAAAACTTATTGACCCGAGTATAAGACGAGGGTGAGAAATGCACAGCTACTGTAAGTGGAAAAGAGGGTCAACAATGCCCATTTGCAGCATCACTGTGCCCATTTGCATGCCTCACTGTGCCCATTTGCAGCCATAGATCCCCTGAACTTCAAACTCGGTAGTTAAGGGTTCCTATATGCCCCCTAGCTGCAGCCAAAATTTGGGGTCTCTGAACCCAAAGGGTCCTGAAATGACATTGCTGCAGATGGACACAGTTGACCGAATTTGGGGCCCCGTATCTCGGGGCCACTTAGTGCTAGGAACCCCAAATTTGGTATGCAAACCCAGTGGAACTAGCACTATAAACTTTCCAAAGCTGGGGTTTCTAGCACCAAATGGCCCCGAGATACAGGGCCCCAAAAATCAGTTCAGAAAATGTCAAGCACTTTTCTGCAGCAGAGAATGATATTTTCTGAACCGGTTTTGGGGCCCCGTATCTTAGGGCCACTTGGTGCTAGGAACCCCAGCTTTGAATATGTTATGGTACCAGTTCCATTGGGTTTGCACACCAAATTTTGGGTTCCTAGCACCAAGTGGCCCTGAGATACGGGGCCCCAAAATCGGTTCGGAAAATGAAATTTTTTGCTGCAGAAAAGTGCTTGACTCAAGTATAAGTCGAGGGGGGCACTTTCAGCACAAAAAAATGTGCTGAAAAATTCGACTTATACTCGAGTATATACGGTACATGGCAAACGAGGTTTAATGTGGAAAAATGTAAGGTAATGCACTTGGAGGCAAAAAATATAAATGCAAACTACTCGCCTGTGGGAGAACTGCTGGGGGAATCAAGGATGGAGAAAGATCTGAGGGTCCTAGTAGATGACAGATTGAGCAATAGCATGCAGTGTCAAGCTGCTGCTACCAAAGTCGGCAGAATATTGACATGCATAATAAAGGGATATACTCCAGGGATAAAACTATAACCCTACCACTTAATAAAATTCTGGTTAGGCCACACCTGGAGTATTAGGTCCAGTTCTGGTCACCAGTCCTCCAGAAGGCATGAGCTGGAAGTGGAAAGAGTCCAAAGAAGGGCAACAAAACTAATAAGGGTATTGGAGGACCTCAATTACGAGGAACGACTGCAAACACCAAATTTATTCTTGCTTGAGAGGAAATATGATGTGGGTTTTTTAACAGTCAGGGCAATAAGAATGTGGAACTCTCTTCCACAATTGGTGGTGGCTGCGGGAGTATGCATATTAAGAGATTCTTGGATGTGCATCTTAAAGAACACAACATACAAGGATATGGGAAAAAAATAGACACTGATACACATGCACCTACACAGGTTGAACTACATGGACTATTGTGTTTATTCAACCTTACCTACTATGAAACTTTTTAGATGTTAGTTTTATCAGACATGGTCTGGATGAGTTTGGATTGCACCTGACTGAAGGGAAATGCTGCACCTCTCCCATGCAAGATACTATCAGAACAGATTTGACTGGACTGTGTACTCTAACGGTAAGTGAATGCACTACAGCAGAAGTGGGTAGATACCGAAAACCCACTTGGTCGTAATAAGGATGCTTGGCAGCAGAATCGCTGCCCGCAACATTTGTGGTGTAAAGGGTGCACTGCGTCTCCTATTGGCCCATAGTGGTGGAAAGGGTGCACCATGTCTCCTATTGGCCCATAGTGTTCTTGAAGTGTGGTACTTAAATTTTAACAAAAAATCCTCAGCATCAGACGCCCATTAGATAGTCCACAATTTGAATAAAATCAGATGGAATTAATTCCTCGCATGTCCACACATATAAATACCAGCAGATTGTTCACGAATATTCATGCACAATACTCCAATATTGGCACTAAAACAATAGCCTCGTATGGTCCCCTTGGACAACGAGTTAAGGTTTCCAAGACGAGCAGGATTCCAGCCTCTGGAGTGTGCAGTACCGCATTTGGCCAGAGGTGCGGGGGTGCCGGAGACGCTCGCAGACACACTATTCCTGAGTGTCTCCAGTGCCCCCGCACTTCTGGCCACATGCGGTACTGCATAGCATTATTTCCTATGGGGAAACTCTCTTTGATACACGAGTGCTTTGGATTACAAGCATTCTTCTGGAACGAATTGTGTTCGTAATCCAAGGTATTACTGTAAACTGCATTTTATGTTTCTAGTGTAACAAAAAAATTCTTTTTCAATTTTTCCGAAAATTTCCACTTTTTATGGAAAACGTTTTCCCATGGCTTTACATTTCTAATGGGGCTACAACATAACAAAACTGAAAAAGTGAAGGGGGTCAGAATACTTTATGAATGCACTGTATGTGCTGGAAAAAAGCAGGTCCACCTTCAATCTTATTCTGGAAAAAATTATAAATTCTAATCTGCCATTATACCAGGACAGCTATGAGAAGAAAGGTTGTGCTAAGAAATGTATAAACATCTGGGCAATGTGGCTTAAACTCTTCACCTGCAACCGATTTGTTCCTTAAGGCTCGGTTCACACGGGGGTGACTTGTCAGGCAACCTAGCCGCCTGACAAGTCGCCTCCCGTTCTGTACAATGGAACCGTGCGTCGCTCCGACTTAGAAGAAAGGTACCTGTACTACTTTGGGGACGACTTGCATAGACTTCTATACAGAAGTCGTCTTGCAAGTCGCCCCGGCAGTCATGTGCAGGTCGCCTCGGTGAGGCGACCTGCAAGTCGTGCCGCGTCTAGTGTGAACAGGCACTTACTCCTGATTGGAGGTCATTGAGTAATAGCATGATCAGAAACCACCCACCCCAAAATATACTGCTGACACTACCCCGACTCAAGCCTACTGATTGGAAAGTGAAGAAGTTTGATGAAGTATTCACTCTAATCTCTCCTCTTCTCAGTATTTTCCCTTTCAGCACATTTGCATGCAATTCCTTTGACTGCTGCCAGTGCTGTCCTCACCCAGTCTAAGCCCTGGTTCAAATTGATGCTACTTTGAAATCGTGCTACTTTACTTGAAGCAGGTCAGCAGGTGCTACTTGACTGACATTTGTGCCACTTCATGCACAGATATAAGTCGCACCCCAAATCACCAAAAGTAGTGCAGGAACTACTTTTGCAACTTGGTGCAGCGCCACAAAGTCGGTGTTGCACCGATTGGAACGGTGCCATTGCCGGCAATAGGCTGCGACTTGTCACGTGATTTGACCTGTGTATGAACGAGGGCTTAGTGCTGTTTTCTGCAATATTAAACGCTAAACTTAAAATACAAGTACTTAAACGTATTGATTTTATAAGGAATGTATACTGTAGATGCAGTCACACCCAATTCCTGGCTTTGGGATTATATTAGTGGTGTGTTTTTTTTTTTTTTTTTTTTACATTCCCCTGGAGATTGGCTTTTAAGTCAGACATTAATGATACATTTGTATTTGCTGGATATTGTCGAGCCACCTTGTAGCAGAAATGGATGTAAAGATGGCATAGGAAAGGAAGTAGTAGGAGGAAGAGCAATAAATGGAGAGAAACCAAGGATGATCAGAGGTAACAGTTAAAGTGGAGTTCTACCCATAAATGGAACTTTCAGGGGGGAGCAGATACCTGTCTAATCCAGGTATTTGCTCCCACTTCCGGCGAAAGATCGCTGCAGTATCTACGGTGATTTACACCATGTCCGGCCCCTTCTCTATAGTACTCTTTAGTACTAAATTACTGTTATGTTGGGCAGCAGTATGGTCTGATGCACAGCAACAACACTTCGAGTAAAAAGAGAAGCCTTCGGGAGGTAGGCCAATAAAACTTTTGGCTTTAGATATACTTTATTGTGTGTTTGTGTATGTAATGTTGCGTATTTCACCTTATTTTCAGGCTTTTTTCCTTTGTTTTTACTTGGTTATCCTGTAATATGGCAGCAGTATTGTCCCTGGGTGGCTACGCTAGCTTACTTTATTTTGTATAAGAGAGGACCATGGTTTTCACCCAGGCTAGACTTAAAATATGCCTTTCACACTCCATCTCCATTAAAAGTGAAGTATGGGTTTGTTTGTTTTTTCCTAATTTATACTTAGGTGGCTGTAGCATCGGTCCGATGCTGCATCTGTCCCCCCGCGCCTCTACATTGAGAACTGAGCGATCAAACACCGCCATTCGATTGGTTCTTACAGGTCCCCGAGCAGAGAGCTGCTGACTGTCAATCAGCCGCTCTCCTCTCTGCTTCCTCCTCGCTCACTGGAGCACTGAGCTGTGGAGAGGCAGGTAGCGGCTGGCTCAGACTCTCGGCGGCTCACTGAGAGGCTGAGCCGGATGACGGTCCAGGTACCTGGTGGATCCCATCTTCCATTGTTGCCATGACGTGGTGCCTGGACTGACTTCTGTAAAGTCAGCAGAAAGCGGACTTCAGCCCGCTTTGCTAAAAATGGGTCACAGGAGTGCAAAACAAATTGCACTCCTGTGATCCATAGAAGTACAGTCAAACGAGCTTTGGCTATACTTCTTTTTAAATGGGGATGGCAAGATACATAGTTTACAAAAGAAATATAACTTTTTTTTTTTTTTTCTGTTCAGCTCACAGGAAGTTATACAAGGATACTTCATTTCTGGCAATAAGGTTTTCTGTACTTGTTAAAAAAAAAAAAAATATTGGGCCTGAAAAATTAAAACGAATGCAGCCAATATTTACGATTTTGTGCTTGGGCTTAAAGTGGTTGTAAACTCTCCCTGACAACTTTGTCCCATGTAAATCAGCATAAAAAACCCTAATGAACACTGCTTGTAGATATATCCTTGCTTGCTTACAGAGCTGGTGCAAGGATTTTTGGCAACCTAGGCGAAACCTCATTTTGCTACCCCCCTCTGACTCCACCCCCTTTGCATGCCCATGTATACCCCTCCTTTTTAACTAAGCGCCCATCAAATGCACCCTGCCAGTGCCCATCAATGATCAATGCAGCCTACCAGTGCCCATCAATGAATGTTTGCTTGCTTCCATTCATTCGGGAGGGGGTACACAGACACAGTCCTCCACCGCCACTGCGCCTCTGACACTATGTGCGAACGGAGCGGCGGCTGCCTGCTGATGCCGAGACTTAGTTGCTTGCTGCAGAGAGAAGACAGTAGGAACACCAGTGGCCAGACGCCCTAGGCAGCAGTGCGCCATAGGCGGCTGCCTAGTTTGCCTAGTGGTAGCACTGGCCCTGCTTGCTTAGTATTGTTGTAATCCTTTTTGTTCTTTAGAATGACTTCACTGAGCATGCCCAGATCTCCCCTGATTTACGACACACTGTGTACTTTTCTGTCTGCACTCCTCCGGCGGCGCGCACAGTGCACGCCGCCGAGTTTATGACGTGATCGGCTGACACAGCCGATCACATGGTAAATGGCCAAAATCACTGGCTGTTTACCGTGATCGGGGAAGCGCTGTGTTCGAGGGACACATGCCGTCCCCGATCGCTGCGGGCGCGTGCTAGGGGGTTATCCTGCTGGACATCATATGACGCCCAGTCAGGATAACACAACCACCGCCTGGCCGTCATCTGCTATGGGCCGGGCGGGAAGTGGTTAAACAGTAAGTAATATGCTATTTTTGCTGGATTACAGTGGCTATAGTTTGATAATTACTTATTATTATAATTTACTAAATGAAAAGCAGCATCAGAGTGGGAGAGTTTACTTCCTCTTTCAATATCCTTTTAAGTATCATTTGGCATAACCTGTACTTCTTCTGTGCACAATTCTTCTGGTACAGCATATTGTCAGCAGCAGAGTCACATTAGTCAATATCAATTACTTAGTTACTTGAACTTTGCTCTTACAGCAGAAATCACTTGGTGTAAGTTCAGTATTTTGAGTGTGTTGGGGACAGAAAGCAGATCTTCTGTAAAAGCTACTTGGTGTAAGTGTCGCCATTTCGGAAATGCATTTTCGAAGGACTGCTTGTTAGGAGGATTTTGTCAGGAAATATTAGCCTTGTTGCATGACAGCTCTGACCTTGTGGTTCACCCAATTGACAGGTGACCTAAGGAAACCATAGTGAGGCTTTGTAGATAGCAGGAGCCCTGATACAATAGTTCATGTGGGTAAACGCATCTTTAGAAACAAGTGAGAGGGAAAGAGCTGCAAAAAATGAAACAAATGCCAAAATTTTGTAAATGCTTTAAAGACTGACAGGTCAAATGCCAAGGGTAAGGCCTTATGTACACTGCTGCTCCTAAACGGATGTGTTTTGGGCTTTTTGGCATTTTTATTGGCCTAAGAAAAGGCAGTATACAGGTGCTTTTCAGGTGCTATTTTTAGCGCAAAAGCGCCTGCAAAACACCTCCCATGTGAAAGTGGCCTTAGTGAAAATCTACTTTGCAAAGTGAATATGCTCTACTCCTTAAGATCCCTTCCACACTGGCACCGCTCCTCGTTAGGCCACTTTCACACTGAAGCGTTGGCCGAATTAGCGGTAAAGCGGCGCTAGTTTCAGCTGCACTTTTCTGCAGTGCTGGCCCCGAGAATGCGGCGTGCAGGACTTTTATTTATTTATTTATTTATTTTAATTTTATTTTATTTTTTTCCCCGTCCTGAAAGCGTACCGCTTCAGTGTGAAAGCACTCGGGCTTTCATGCTGGAGTCTCACACTGAGGGGCTTTACAGGTGTTTTAGCACTAAAAATAGCCCAAACACACACAACAAACCAAGTTTAGCGCTGTCCCCACTATACCTATTCCAACAGTGAACAGTCTGTATGTATATTCCTCGCTTAAGGTGTTGCAGCTCTCCCAAAAGTCCAATAGGTGGTAGACATGATTCTGAAAATATATAAAGACAAGAGAGGGCGCACGCCAGCCCTAGTGTGTTATCGTTTAATAGATGAAGATAAGTGTATAAAAACGAGGGTTGCACTCACAAACATCCAGCGTTAAATGGCATAAACGGCTCCATAATAGCCTCCTCTCCTGATCTGTAGAGATCAGTTAGCTTACAGCAACTAGCAGCGTGGTAAAGTATTCCAGTAAGCACAGACTGCCTGCTTCCTTGTAACACACACCGCCCAAAGCACTCGCACGGACTAGTCGGCGCTGCCTGATGTCATTCGTGGCCAGGGAGGGGATGCACAGTGATGCAGCTGACTCCTCTCGTAAGCTTCATGCAATTGCTAGGACAACATGTTTCGGAGGCGTGGCCTCCTTCAGGTAACGCCCTCATCTCCTCTAGTGATAATATATGCTCAAACCCCCCGCCCCTCCTATCTATGAACCAATTGCATAATAACAGACCAGGAGCAAGGAGTACACAGCAAGAGGTATCTACAAGACGGAGGGGGTTATATAGCAACAGCATCCTAAAATGGTGTTTAGTACAAATGAAACATAGAGAATTAGCACTATCTTTATTGTAAATCTAAATAAAAAGAATTCTTGTAATATGTAATTAAAACTTATTTAAAAAGTACTTATGTGAACAGTACTATAAAATATACACTATATATTAGTTGATATCATCAACAGAAAATCACGCTGCGAGGGCATAATCCTACATATCAAAATACATAAATGATATATAATGTATAATACAACATCCTATCGATCAAGATGCAAGACGCCATGGCATATCCAATGTGGAAATTAATTGTATTATATTATATGGTTTTTAGGTGGTGAAGAAATTAAGTTATATTAAGCTATAAAGTATATGGTGGGGTCCCATACTAAAATGGACCCCTATCTGATAACATTATAATTGATTCATACAAAATGAAAGTCTAAAACTAAAATAATGAATATAAAGGATTTATAAATTGAATACCGTATATACTTTGTGCTGAAAGTGCCCCCCTCGACTTATACTCGAGTCAAGCAATTTTCTGCAGCAAAAAATTTCATTTTCCGAACCGACTTTGGGGCCCCGTATCTCAGGGCCACTTAGTGCTAGGAACTCCAAATTTGGTTTGCAAACCCAGTGGAACTGGTGCTACAACATATCCAAAGCTGAAGTTCCTAGCACTAAGTGACCCCGAGATACGGGGCCCCAAAATCTGTTCAGAAAATGTCATTTTCTGCTGCAGAAAAGTGCTTGACATTTTCTGAACCGACTTTGGGGCCCCATATCTCAGGGCCACTTGGTGCTAGGAACCCCAAATTTGGTGTGCAAACCCAGTGGAACTGGTTCCACAACATATCCAAAGCTGAAGTTCCTAGCACTAAGTGGCCCTGAGATACGGGGCCCCAAAAATGGTTCGGAAAATGTCATTTTCTGCTGCAGAAAAGTGCTTGACATTTTCTGAACTGAATTTTGGGGCCCTGTATCTCGGGGCCACTTGGTGCTAGAAACACCAGCTTTGGAAATTTTATGGTGCTATTTCCACTGTGTTTGCACACCAAATTTGGGGTTCTTAGCACTAAGTGGCCCCAAGATACAGGGCCCCAAATTCAGGCAACTGTGTCCATTTGCAGCAATGTCATTTCGGACCCTTTGGGTTCAGAGACCCCAAATTTTGGCTGCAGCTAGGGGGCATCTAGAAACCCTTAACTACTGAGTTTGAAGTTCAGGGGACCTATGGCTGCAAAGGGGCACAGTGATGCTGCAAATGGGCATTGTTGACCCTCTTTTCCACTTACAGTAGCTGTGCAATTCTCACCCTCGTCTTATACTCGGGTCAATAAGTTTTTTTTTTCCCTTTTTTTTTTTTGTGGTAAATTAGGGCCTCGACTTATACTCGGAACGACTTATACTCGAGTATATACGGTAAGTATTCAGGGCGGCACAGTGGTGCAGTGGGTAGCACTCTGGCAGCAAAAAGGGTCGCCGGTTCAAATCCCAACCACAACACCCCCCCCGGGCACTCCGGTCTCCTTCCACACTACAAAGACATGCCGGCAGGCCAACAGGCCTCCGTCCAAACTGGCTCCAGTATATGAATGCGAACCAAGGACCCCAGACCGCAAGCTCCCCAAGGGAAGGGACCGATGTGAACGCACAATGCACATGCAAAGCGCTGCGCAGACCGACAGCGCCACATGAGTACCCCAAACAATAAGTATATAAAGTATTGGTGTAAATGAGTATAAAGATAAAAACTATAGAAGATATTAATAATAGTGTTAGAATGAAAGGCCAAACAATGTCAAATAGAATACCTTATACATTGGGGAATTTCATATGAGAGTACCTATTTCACGTTCTTCATTTTAATCCTTCTGGTGCCATGCTGTTTAGAGTGAAAATCCAATAGGATTCACGATTGCATAAACAAGCAAAACGTTCACCTTCCGGGATAGACATAGGTATGGATTCTATACCAAAAAGTTCCAACCCTGTAGTGCTGCCATCATGTTTATGCTTGAAGTGACGTGGCACACTATGCTTCTCAACCGTTTTTTTTTTTCTATGAACCTACGGTGTTCACCAAAGCGTGTGCTCATCGCACGCACTGTTCTACCAACATAGAGGTACCCGCATGGGCACCTCAACCCATAGATAACTGGGTATTGCAACTAGGGCTGAAACAACTAATCGATTAATCGACAACTAATCGATTATGAAATTAATCGATTACTATTTTCATAATCGATTAATCGGCCAGTAACATAATTGGATTAAAAATAATAAAAATAGCCCTTTATAGTACAAAAAGAGCAAATAATTGCTACTGTAAATATTACTTTCACAGTTCTACAGTAAAAAAATGACCCCCTTACAGTAGCGATTATTTGCTTTTTTTTTTGTACTTCAAAAGGCTAATTTTAATTTTTTTTAAACCCATTATGTTACTAAATGTCTTAGGCCTGGTTCACATCTTTGTGTTTTTTGATGCTTTTTGCAGAAACACACTACAGTTCATTTAACATGGTTTTCTATGAGACACGTTCAACATCTATGCTTTTTTTTTCAGCCTCTGCGTATTTGGAAAGGGTCAAGGACTTCTTTTTTTTTTTTTTAACGCAAAACGGTGCTTTTTTGGTTGAATATACTTCAATGGAGGAGCTGCAGAAAAGCATGTAATGCGTTTTTGCAGCAATTTGTATTTTTTAATCTGCCCAACAACAAATTGGCCAAAAAACTGTATTTCTCTTCTAATAGTGTATACAGTATATCTCCTCTAATAGTGTATATACAGTATATCTCTTCTGTCTGTTATTCTCAGTGGATTCAATATTTTGCTCCCTAACCATATAGTTGGTTGTTTATATTTACCACTGCATAGAGATATTTAAGAATAAATTGCTTTTTTAAAAAAAAACTTTACATATTAACTAAATTATACACCACACTTCTTTTTTAAGGTTATTAACCGATTAATCGATTAATCGAAACAATAATCGACCAACTAATCGATTATGAAAATAATCGTTAGTTGCAGCCCTAATTGCAACATTTAAATTGTTTGTTTAATGTTGAAGGTACGGCCATCTTTACAACTAAATGACTTCTGGCCATGTGAGATAAATTTACACGCTTTGCATTTAGTGCCTTTACATCTATAACATCCAATAATGTTAAAGAATTGGGGGATGTTTTGCATTTTCAAGCTTTGTCTTTAAGGGGACTGGGTGCAGTTAAACTTTTCACATGTCGGAATACTACCCGAGGTTTATTGGGGAGGATTTTTCCAAGTGTATTGCCCTTCCCCAAAATTGACCAGTGCTTTTGGACAGCTCTTTTTATAGCCCAGTGCTGATCGTTGAATGTTGTAATATAAAAAGAATGTCATGTTCTTTTGCAGATGTAGTCATAATACTTGTTCTGGATGCCTTCTCTATATTGGTCTCTCGCCTTTTGAATGTGATGATCTGAATATCCTATTTCCAAAAAATGTTTTGACAATATGGTTGCCTGATCACTAAAAATAGCACCTGCAAAGCGCTCTCCTGTAAGTGGCCTTAGCAGTAAAGCGGCGCTAGTTTTAGCGACGCTTTTCACCCGCTAGCAGGGTGCTTTTTAACCCCTGCTAGCAGCCAAAGAAAGGGTTAAATGCACCCGAAAAGCACCGCTGCGGAGGAGCTTTGCAGGCGCTTCGGCAGCGCTGCCCATTCATTTCAATGGGCAGGGACGGTGGAGGATCTGTGTATATACACCTCTCCTCCTAAACTGGTCCAAAGATGCTGCTTGCAGTGTAAAAGCACTCGGGCTTTCACAGTTGGGGCTGCAGGTGAGGCATTTAACAGGCGCTATTTCTAGCCCTTTAGCGCCTGAAAAAACCCCTTCAGTGTGAAAGGGGTCTTAGGGCTCTTTCACACGGGGCGGATCAGTGATGATCCGCCCCGTGAACACCCGCTTGCTCAGCGGGGATCGCTCCGCCGATCCCCACTGAGCAGGAAAATGACAGGTCCGTCGCTGCACACTGTGCAGCGACGGACCTGTCAGAGCGCCGCTCTCCCCTATGGGGGATCGGACGATGACGGACCGTAGAGTCCGTCGTCATCCGATCCAAAAACGGATGGAAAAGTAGGGTTTTCCTCCGTTACACTTATCGGAGCGGGTCGGATGTCAACGGACGTTCATCCGCTGACATCCGCTATTCCATAGGGATACATGTATGTCCGTTTTTCATCCGAAAACGGAAGGATGAAAAACGGACATACGGATCCTCTGTGTGAAAGAGCTCTTAGTAAATCATGTTTTGGAGAGGTGGTGTGGAGTAGGGCTGCAACTAACGATTATTTTCATAATTAATTAGTTGGCCGATTTTTTTTTTTTTTTTTTTTTTTATTCCCGATTTATTCGGATAAAAACCTAAACATTGTGGTGTATAATTTTAGGTAATATTGTGACAAGTTGGGAAATTTGGTGGTGCCAAACAGTGAGTGTACTCCATGCCAAAAGTAAGTTTTAGCCCACATTCACACATTGAGTTCAGCTGAACTTCCACAATTTCAAACCGGCATTTCAGTCCGACTTCAGGGGCCATTTGGCAGACATCTGTGCGGGTTCATGCACAGATGTCTATTAAAATCACCCCAGAAGTCACAGAAAGTAGTGCAGAAACTACTTTTTGGGAATCGGTGCCGTACCGCAAAGTCGGCGTCCCACCGAATCAGACGGTGCCATTGCTGGCAAATGGCTCAGATTTGACATGCGATTCTTCTGGTTTGAAGGAGTGACTGGGCACGCTCTGAAACATGTCCCACCCACTTTGATGTCCCTTCCAGGTTGCTTGGATTCCATATTGGTCTTAAAGGCACGGCTCCCCATTTTGGGTCAGACAGTGTTTACCACCACTGGTCGGCTGGAACTTTCACCTGCAGCTGTCTTTACTCCCAGGTGGCATCCCGCTGGATGTTATGGATTCATTCATATGCCTGTTTTGTTTTTTACTTTCATCTTGTAAGTGTTTTTATCCCTTCCTTGTCATTAGCCACTTACAGACCGGAAGATTTGGCTGTTAATGACCAGGCCGTTTTTTGTGATATGGCGCTGCCTCGCTTTAACTGACAATTGCGCGGTCGTGCGACACTGTGCCCAAACAAAATTGCTGTCTTTTTTTTTTTCCTCACAAATAGAGCTTTCTTTTGGTGGTATTTGATCACCTCTGAATTTTTTATTTTTTGCGCTATAAACAAAAAAAGAGCGACAATTTTTTGAAGAGAAAATTTTTTTTTGCTATAATATTCCCAAAATGTTTTTTTTAAAAAAAAAACAAATTTCTTCCTCAGTTTAGGCCAATATATATTTTTTATATGTTTGATAAAAAATTGCAATAAGCGTATATTGATTAGTTTGTGTAAAAGTTATAGCATCTGCAAACTATGGGAAAGATTTATGGCATTTTTTATTCTTCTTTTTTTTTTTTTTTTTTTTTTTTTTTAATAGTGGTACTGCGACATTGCAGTGGACAGGTCGGACACTTTTGACACATTTTGGGACCATTGACATTTATACAGCAATCAGTGCTATAAAAATGCACTTATTACTGTATAAATATCACTGGTAGGGAAGGGGTTAACACTAGGGGGTGATCAAAGGGTTAAATGTGTTCCCTAGTTAGTGTTTCTAACGGGGATAGGACTGACTGGGGGAGGAGTCATATTGTTCCTACTTAGTAGGAACAAATGATATGTCTTCTCTCTCCTGACAGAACAGGAATTTGTATGTTTACACACAAATATCCCTGTTCCTGCTCTCGTGCACGTGATTGCTCCTCACACATTAACAAGTTCTCAGGCACTTATTGACCTGTATGGACAGTGTACTGAGCTGTATGTGTGGTGTACTGTTTTCTGATCTGCAAAAGGTACTGCTGGGACCTTAAGGAGACCTAACCCGAAAGCTTGTCCTGAACAATTGTACTGTATATACTCGAGTATAAGTCGTTCCGAGTATAAGTCGAGGCCCTAATTTACCACAAAAAAAATGGGAAAAACTTATTGACCCGAGTATAAGACGAGGGTGAGAAATGCACAGCTACTGTAAGTGGAAAAGAGGGTCAACAATGCCCATTTGCAGCATCACTGTGCCCATTTGCATGCCTCACTGTGCCCATTTGCAGCCATAGGTCCCCTGAACTTCAAACTCGGTAGTTAAGGGTTCCTAGATGCCCCCTAGCTGCAGCCAAAATTTGGGGTCTCTGAACCCAAAGGGTCCCGAAATGACATTACTGCAGATGGACACAGTTAACCGAATTTGGGGCCTCATATCTCGGGGCCACTTAGTGCTAAGAACCCCAAATTTGGTGTGCAAACCCAGTGGAACTAACGCCATAAAATTTCTAAAGCTGGGGTTTCTAGCACCAAGTGGCCCCGAGATACAGGGCCCCAAAAGTCAGTTCAGAAAATGTCAAGCACTTTTCTGCAGCAGAGAATGACATTTTCCGAACCGATTTTGGGGCCCCGTATCTCGAGGCCAGTTAGTGCTAGGAACTTCAGCTTTGAATATGTTGTGGTACCAGTTCCACTGGGTTTGCACACCAAATTTGGAGTTCCTAGCATCAAGTGGCCCTGAGATACGGGGCCCCAAAGTCTGTTCGGAAAATGAAATTTTTTGCTGCAGAAAAGTGCTTGACTCGAGTATAAGTCGAGGGGGGCACTTTCAGCACAAAAAAATGTGCTGAAAAATTCGATGTATACTCGAGTGTATACGGTATGTTCGTGCAAAAAAAAACAAGTATCATGGACAGTACTCAATTGTTTCTGATCTACAAACAAATTGATCTGGCTTACCATTACCATTATGAAAATGGTTGACAACTATTTTCATAATCCATTCTGTTGATTAGTTGTTCCAGCCCAAGCGTAGAGAAGGCTATGGCAGCTTACACAATAAATACTGTAGATGTGGGGGGAAGAAGTGAAAAGTATGGGAGGACAAGATAGGATAGCATACATGCTATTACTTGGAGACTTTTTTTTTTTTTTTTTTTTCTTTCTAGTGACTCTTTTTATGGAGATTATTTGCTTGTTATAACTCTGAAGCCCCTTTGTGTCCATAGACACAGATTGGGAACAAAGAAACCATGATCTGCATTTGAGCTGACTCAGAGCAGCCGCATGCTGACGGTGAAAACCCAGAAGCGCTCTGTGTTGGAAGTTTTGTGACTCAGTCCTTTCTGACAGCATGCTGTGACTGAGTATGTGGTCTGCTGTGAATGAGTCTGTGTTCTGTGACAGCGGAGTGTGCAGCATGTCTGTGTGAATTCATCTCGCTGTCCGCTATCAGTGAGCATGGCCCAAAGCAATTTCTGGGAGTGCAGTCACTACCTATTCTGTGTACTACAGTGAGAGCACAGAATGACAACAAAGGAGAGAAAAGCAGACATACAGTTGTGCTCATAAGTTTTCATACCCTGGCACTCAGGGTTAGTGTTTGGCTGAAACCATTCAGTCAACTGTATTGACTCTTTTTAAATCCTAATGGCAACAGAAACTACCCAAATGACCCAGCTCAGGGAAGCTGGCCCCCCTACAATCTGCACAATAAAAACTCAAGTGTGTTTCTTTAGTGCTACGTTTGTGCTGTTTTGTGCTGTAAAAATTTACATTTGTGCTGCTTTTATTTTTAAGATATTAGCAATTGTTTTTTCCAGATCATGACATCACCTAGCCCCCCTACAACAGCCAAATGGCACAAAACTGGTCTCGTTGGTTAGTGCTACGTTTGTGCTGCTAAAATTTCTGTTCTATCTTTTATCGTTTTTGCGTTTTATTAATGATTTTTTTTAAAGGTCAACAAAGGTCACTCAGCCCCCCTACAATGCCCAAATGACACGAAACTGGTCTCGTTGGTTAGTGCTGTTTTGTGCTGCTAAAATTCTGTTCTATCTTTTATCGTTTTTGGTTAATGATTTTTTAAAGGTCACCAAAGGTCAATTGGCCCCCCTACAATGCCCAAATAACACAAAACTGGTCTCGTTGGTTAGTGCTACGTTTGTGCTGCTATTTTTATTTGTGCTGTTATGGTTTTTAAGTTATAACCGTTTATTTATTTATTTATTTTTTCAAACCCCACTCACTCCCCACCTCACTCCACCCCACCCCACCCCCACAATCAGCACAAATAAACTCAAGTGTGTTTCTTTAGTGCTACGTTTGTGCTGTTTACATTTTCGTTCTATCTTTTATCGTTTTTGCGTTTATTAATAATTTATTAAAGGTCACTGAGCCCCCCTACAACACCCAAAAGACACGAAATTGGGCTGCTTGGTTAGTGCCTCATTGTGCTGTTTTGTGCTGCTAACATTTTTGTTTGTGCTGTTATGTTTTTTTTAAGTTATAAAAGCTTGTTTATATTTGATAACACCCCACTGATTTTGCACCCCATGTTATTAAATCTTAAAAACAAACATACTATTTTTTAGTGCTACCTTTGTGCTTTTTACGTCATAAAAATTTGTGTTTTTATTTTTAAGATAATAGCAATTTGTTTTTTCCAGACGATGACATCACCCCGCCCTCCTGCCATGTACCTGGTTAGTGAGCTCCTGGTTAGACAGCAGCCATGGGAGCACAGCGAGATATGAGTGCCTGTGATCAGTCCAGTAGACTGCGTGGTGGCAGCAGTCAGCAGGTGGATGTGGCAGCAGAACCGGCTGGTGGCAGATGAGCTCGCACTAGCTGTGTGAAGTTGGCACCCCATGAATAAAAATATACTATTCGTTTGTACTATTCGTTTGTGCTGATTTGTGCCGCAAAAATTAGCGTTTTGTGCCGGTTCAGTTTGAGATATTAGATATTCAATTAAATGTAAGCCCCGCCCACTTTGCACCCCTGTTGCTGAATTTTAAAACCAAACACACCATTCGTTTGTGCCGCATTTGTGCTGGTTTGTGCCGCAAAAATAAATTTGTGTGCCGCTTTGGTTTCGGAGATATTGTGCGTTATAGTTGCTTAGACCCCGCCCACTTTGCAACCAATGTTGTTGAATTTTAAAAACAAACACGCCATTCGTTTGTGCTGCGTTTGTGCTGCAAAAATAAACATTTTTTGCCGCTTTGGTTTCAGAGATACTGTGCGTTTTTTATATGTTGCCAAACCACACTGACTTTACACCTCGTTATTAAATCTTACATACAGAACTTACAGAACCTATACTCGGCTTGGGTTTCCTTAATGTAATGCTCCTCCCACTGTAACGGGCACTGCACTTCATACTGTACCCTGGAAAAGGCATGACCATTGTAAAACAGATGTTCCATCCTTAGCCAATAACTGCCAGACCAACCCCATACTCCATCCCACCCGTACCATTAAATCCCATTAATGGAGACCACACCATAAATGGAGTAAAAAATTGGCTGTAGGAGCCTCTTTATTAACAAATAAACTTAAATGAACATAAACCGTAAAAAACATTTATTAAACCAAAAACCCATCAGTCACTAATCGCGTTGGTCTTTGCAGGAACCCCAAACTATCGTATGTTCAAGAATGCACTGCGGTACCTTTTACTATACTAGGCCTCCAGCTGACATACTGGCTAACCCACTAACCGCAGTGCACCCATTAACCACTTCCAGCTAAACTACGTTACCTGGAATACACCAGAGGGACCTATACCCCCGATGGGTCCCGAATCCTTCCTTATTATTATTATTAATAATAATAATAATATTATTAGGATTTATATAGCGCCAACAGTTTACGCAGCGCTTTACAATATAAAAGGGAGACAATACAGTTATAATACAATAGGATTAAGAGGGCCCTGCTCAGAAGAGCTTACAATCCTTATCCGAGGTTTCTTCATTCGCCAGCAAAGACCAACCTCTGCCAGACCGCCACAGCACACAAGGGGAAGACCTTACCCTTAAGTGCCCCTCCACACCCTCAAAGCTCTTTGAATACCATCCTGCAACCCCAGGGCCCACAAATCAATTACCACCACATTGAGGTGCACCCAGGGCTTTTTTTCAGCGGGAACGCGGGGGAACGCAGTTCCGGCACCTCCTGGACTGACTATGTAATGGCAATGGGTGCTGGGGTGTGCTGCAGGGTATTGATGCTCACTGCTGGGGGGTCTATTGTTGCTGAGGAGGTCTATTGTTGCTGGTGGGGGACCTATTGTTGCTAGGGGTGGGTTTTATGTTGCTGGGGTGTCAGTTGTTGCTGAAGGAGATCTACTGTTGGGGGAGGTGTCTATTGTTGATGGCTGCCAGAGAGTCTATTAATGCTGTCTGTCCGGATATCTGTTGATGCTACCGGGAGTCTATTGTTGCTGGGGGTGGGGGGGGGGATTTTGTTGTGAGTGGTACATTGTTGGATCTATTGTTGGCTCAAGGGGATCTATTTTACTGCTTTTCTTGATATCATCACCAAATTTCATACAAATTACTTGGCTCTGTATTGTCTAAAAGGGACGGTACTGGGAGGTGGGTAGGAGATGGAACCAAGGTACGGTGCTCAGAGGTGGGTAGGGGCGGGGAAAAGGGGTGACTTGGAAAAGGGGAGTTCCTGTACCTATTGTCTGAGAAAAAGCCCTGGGTGTACCCCATCACCCCAAAGGTATCTCCAAGTATCCGTTTCCAGTTCCAAATGCCAGATAACCAGGCCCCCATTACTACAAATCTGCCTACCTCGCTGTTGACCTTCCTGCGGGCCTTATTCAGCCGCTCCACTGACCTAGCCAAATCGTCTGAGCAATGATGTCGGACCACACGACGAGCATATCTGGGAAGGCCATGCAGTGCAGCAGGAAATCAAACGTGACATCACAAATTATGTCCAACATGGACCTCAGTCCTAAATCATTGCCGCCGACACGTAGCACCAGAACGTTCGGTGGACTATCCAGTAGTGCAAAGAGATGCACTTCCGACACCATTCTGCCCCACAGCATGCCCGGTACCCCCAACCAGCGGACACAAGCTTCCTGCCTAGAAATGCCTAGTTGCCCACCATTGGGCCTAACGTCTGCCCGCCTGGCCCCCCAAAACACATAGGCGTGGCCCAGTATCCAGACAAGGCCCATCACACCACCTGAAAGAGAAGAATCAACACCACAAATAACACCAAACAAGCACGCAAACACAGGCTTACCAACCCAGAACACTCTCAAAATGACCTACCCCTTGCCCCCCCCCCCCAATCAGACAACAGATGAGGATGAACATATAGCTTGAACCTTTTCGATTCCTACCTACCAATACGCTTGGCCGCTTCGTCATCCAACCCACACCTGGCGGCTTCCGTGGCCGCCCCATAACGGAATGAGTGCAAGATGAATTCTTTCTCCTCCAAACCCAATTCCCTTAAACATTTACGGAAAATGGATACGAATTGAAATCTGGACAAGGGAGACCCATCTGCATGTAACAAAAAGGACCCAGCCAAATCCAGGCGCACTGTGAGACACTCTCTGACAGCACCCACCGGACACAAGGGCAAAGCCGGCACAGCAAAAATCTGAACCCTTCTGCCCCTGCCAGCCTGATCCATTTTGGACCATCGCAAAAGCAGGGATACCCTGTACTCCCCACAGATGACCTCCCGATCCAACATACCCCCATGGACCCTCTTGGAAGGACTGACTAATACGAAAAGCTACAAAAAAGCCAGAGAGAAGGCCGTTTTAAACAAAGAGACCTTGTAGGCTGAGGAACACAGGGAACTGGGCTAAAACATTTTGCAGAATATCAAAAGAAACAGGGTGCCTGGAATCCCTGCGCTTCTGAGACCTAAGATACCCCTTTTTAGAGCCCGTCAAACCCAAAAATCTTTTGTGATATCACGACAGCCCTGCAATTTGAAGAAAAATGCTAATCCTGCCAATTTGCGCTCCATGACTGACACCAACACCCCCTCCTCAAGGTTCCCGTGAGACAAAGTAAAGGACCAGCAACCTCACCTTCGGGCCCTCTTGCTCCACCACAGCCTGCTGCAGCAAAGACAACCACTCTTGCCATAATTTATTATAGGCTGCCCACGTCATGTCACGCACTGACCATCTGATCCATCTGGAGACGACCCCAAGGCAATCCAGCACAGCCATTCGGGGCAAGGGACCCTGCGTTGCTACACTGCCCATGCCAACTCCTGGAACCTGCCCCACTGAAAGCGAGACAATGTGTCAGCTAAGCCGTTCTCAACTCTCAGGAGGTGAACAGCATAAAGAATAACATTTAACTGTAGACAACGTAACACTTGGTGCTGAAGAAGTCGGACCACGGGTGGCGACGAGGTTGTGACATGGTTGATGACCTGTACCACCCCAAGATTGTCACTGTGAAAACGCACTTTAAGGTCCTTCTTGGGCACGACCCCCAGGGGCGAGATCACCAAATCCGCTAAAGGCTGCCAGGGAAAAGGGCCACCCATGCGGCCCAACGCAAGTTCCTTCCGCCATTTCTCAGAAACCACTGCAGGATGTTGCAGCCGGAGCACTCGTGCTGGTAATGGCAAGCCCCCCCCAAACTTGCAGAAGCCCTCATTATGCTGCCAGCAGACACCCCTTTTCTTTGCGGCCGGTTGTCCGGGGGTAGATGCGCCACCGGCTCCCCCTGGAAAAGACTGATTAGGGGCCCGCACCGAGGTCATAAGTCACATCCGCAAACTAATGTCCTTGTGGTCCCACCTCAAGGTCGGGCAGATAGATCTCTGCTGACGGAACTGCTCATCATACCTCAACCATGCGGATTCCCTGTAGACCCTGTAGGCCTCCCTGATGACGTCAAGATAACAGAAGAGCGCCGAACAGTGTTCCGGATTCTTCTCCCCAATTACACTTGCCATAATGTTAAAAGCCTGCATCCAATTAGGGAAAGTCTGTGGGATAAGCCTGTACAGCCGTTTTTCTTCATCCTCCTTTTTGCTCTCCTCTGGCTTGACCCTATCCAGATAACATTTTTCCAGGGGTAGCAAGAGAGAATATCCCCACATACCCTCTCACCCTTCCAATTTTTTTACGCGGAATTCCGGCTTTAGGTGCGCACCCAGAGGCCCCTCGAAACAAATGTAAACCTCACATTTTGCAGAGTCGGCCAATCTGACTGAATCCTGTTTGGTAACGGCCTCCCCCGACGACTCAGCCTTGTCCCTCAACGCCAACTTGTGCCCCGCCGCAGACTGGCCTGGCTCCACGATTGCCACTGTGGTGGGCACTACCACCGCAGGGGGATCAACCCTGGACATAGAAGCCAGCCTCGTCGCCTCTGACCCAACCACCGGAGGGATCCACGCCGACGACGGCATGGCTTGGGCAATCGTTTCTGGTTCAAATACCTGGACCAGCTCCCTCAAACCCAAAAGGAACCCCTGCAACCCCTCATCTGACCTAGATGTGGCGTGACCACGGCCCGCACTAGAAGGTGCAGAAAGCGTGGGCAAATCAGACCGCAGAGCCGCCAACTCCGTGTGGGAGAGGGCCCTCCCCCCTAGACACACATTATCGTCAACAGCAGAAAACACAGACATGTTAGAAGAAGTAGTGGACTTACCATGCTGCCTAGGAAGGATCCCACCAGCCGCAGGTCCCGACGCCATTGATTCAGGGCGTCCATGCGACTCCTCCCCCTCTGAATCAGACAACTTGCCCTCCGATCTCTCATCTATCTCCACGTCTCCTCTCTCCGCCAGCACCCCAGGAGAAGTGGCCCTGAAAGCCGAGGATCCGTGCAGCTGCTGTCCCCGCCTGCTTGCACGGCTCCACCCACCGATTTCTGGGTCACCTTACTGGAGTGCCCAGAGCCTTGGGCGCTCACCGCTGGTCTCAAACCACCGCTCCTCCGCACCTCCTGCATCACCTGGTGCTGGCTGGTCCTGGGAGAGCCACCGCCCATGGAGGTAAAGGGCCTGGGCGCCGTAGCGGCACGATTCCCCTGCTGAGGCTCTGCCCCTGTTGACTCATCGCCGGGGGAGTAGCCCGCCTATTCCTGATCCTGATGCCGGGCAGGCCGGGGAGAGACAGACACCCCTGGAATCCCTGCCCCCGACAATGAAGGGGATCCCTTCCAGGAGCACCACCCGCGGGCACAGCCGATCGCTTTGCAGGTAGTCCTGAAGGGGCCCGCATGGGACTCCCAATGTGGCACCGAGCTCTGGGGAGGAGACTGGAGAGAAGCACTCCAGGGGCCAAGACCTCAGAGCTCGCACGGACTCCTGCCCCCCTGTCTCTGACCCAGAGGCTCGATCTCGCAGGACAGATGAGAGCTGCTCCTGCAGCCACTCCGCTCCTCTGGACGCTGCCTCCACCCTGAGCTGGGAAAGCAGCCTGTCCACGTTTGGCATCTCGTCCAGCAACCGCAGTGGATCCAAGTTGCTACCCACGCTGTGAGATCCTCTGGAGGCGGGGTTTCAGCAACTATAACGCACAATATCTCCAAAACCAAAGCGGCACTAAAGTTTATTTTGCGGCACAAACGAATGGCGTGTTTGTTTTTCAAATTCAGCAACATGGGGTGCAAAGTGGGCGGGGTTTCAACAACTATAACGCACAATATCTCCAAAATCAAAGCAGCACAAACGTATATGTTTGCGGCACAAACCAGCACTTGCTGCACAAACGAATGGCGTGTTTTGTTTTTAAAATTCAGCAACATGGGGTGCAAAGTGGGCGGGGCTTACATTAAAATGAATGTTTAATATCTCAGAAACCGAACCTGCACAAACGCTCCATTTTTGCGGCACAAATCAGCACAAGCGCGGCACAAATGAATGGTATATTATTTAGGTTTTACAAACATGGCAACTTCACACAGCTATAACACACAATATCTCCGAAACCAAAGCGGCACAAAAGTTTATTTTTGCAGCAGAAACGCGGCACAAACTAATGGCGTGTTTGTAAAATTCAGCAACATGGAGTGCAAAGTGGGCAGGGTTTCAGCAAATATAACGCACAATATCTCAGAAACCAAAGCGGCACAAATCAGCACAAACGCGGCACAAACGAATAGTATATTTTTATTCAGGTTTTACAAACATGGAGTGCCAACTTCACACAGCTAGTGCCAGCTCATCTGCCACCAGCCGGTTCTGCTGCCACATCCACTTGCTGACTGCTGCCACCACGCAGTCTACTGGACTGATCACAGGCACTCATACCGCGCTGTGCTCCCATGGCTGCTTTCTAACCAGGAGCTCACTAACCAGGTACGTGACAGGAGGGGGGGGGGTGGATGTCATCGTATGGAAAAAACAAATTGCTATTATCTTAAAATTAAAAGCAGCACAAATTTTTATGACACAAAAAAGCACAAAGGTAGCACTAACAAATAGTATGTTTGTTTTTAAGATTTAATAACATGGGGTGCAAAGTGGGTGGGGTGTTATCAAATATAAACAAGCTGTTATAACTAAAAAAACCATAACAGCACAAATACAAATTTTAGCAGCACAAACCAGCACAAATGAGACACTAACCAACCAACCCAATTTTGTGTCTTGAGTGTTGTAGGGGGGCTCAGTGACCTTTGGTGACCTTTTAATAAATTTATTAATAATGCAAAAACGATAAAAGAACGAAAATTTAAACAGCACAAACATAGCACTAAAGAAACACACTTGAGTTTTCATTTGTGCTGATTGTAGGGGCGGGGCAAAGGGGGTGGGGTTTAAAAAAAACAGTTAACTTAAAAACTATAACAGCACAAATAAAAATGTAAGCAGCACAAACATAGCACTAACCAACAAGACCAGTTTCGTGTCATTTGGGTGTTGTAAGGGGGCTGAGTGACCTTTAGTGACCTTTTAATAAATCATTAACGCAAAAACGATAAAATATATAACAGAAATTTTAGCAGCACGAATGTAGCACTAAAGAAACACACTTGAGTTTTTATTTGTGCTGATTGTAGAGGAGGCAAAGTGAGTGGGGTTTGAAAAAAATAAACTGTTAGAACGTAAAAACCACAACCGCACAAATAAAAAATTTTAGCACCACAAATCAGCACAAACGTAGCACTAACCAACAAGACCAGTTTTGTGTCATTTGGGCATTGTAGGGGGGCTAAGTGACCTTTGGTGACCTTTAATAAATCATTAATAACGCAAAAATGATAAAAGATAGAATGGAAATGTTAGCAGCACAAACGTAGCACTAACCAACAAGACCAGTTTTGTATCATTTTGGGTGTTGTAGGGGGGCTGAGTGACCTTTTGACCTTTTTTAATCATTAATAATGCAAAAACGATAAAAGATAGAATGGAATTTTTAGCAGCAAAAACGGCACAAACGCAGCACTAACCAACGAGACCAGTTTTGTGTCATTTGGGCATTGTAGGGGGGCTAGGTGATGTCATGATCTGGAAAAAACAATTGCTAATGTCTTAAAAATAAAAGCGGCACAAATGTAAATTTTTACGGCACAAAACAGCATAAACGTAGCACTAAAGAAACACACTTGAGTTTTTTTATTTGTGCTGATTGTAGGGGGGCCAGCTTCGCTGAGCTTAATGACCCTGATCAAAAGTTTGCATACACTGGTGATTTTGGCCTTGTAACGGGCACACAAGTTGACACAATGGGGTTTGAATGGCTATTAAAGGTAACCATCCCCACCTGTGAACTGTTTGCTTGTATTTTGTGTGTGTAAAAGGTCAGTGCGTTTCTGGACTCCTGGCAGACCCTTGCATCTTTCATACAGTGCTGCACTGACGTTTCTGGATTCTGAGTCATGGGGAAAGCAAAATAATTGTCAAAGGATCTGCGGGAAAAGGTAGTTGAACTGTATAATACAGGAAAGGGATATAAAAAGTTTTTTCCAAGGATTTGAGAATGCCAATCAGCAGTGTTCAAACTCTAATCAAGAAGTGGAAAATGAGGGGTTATGTTGAAACCAAACCACGGCCAGGTAGACCAACTAAAATTTCAGCCACAACTGTCAGGAAAGTTGTTCGGGATGCAGATAAAAAGCCACAAATAACTTGAGGTGAAATACAGGACTCTCTGAAAACGTGTGGTGTGGTTTCAAGATGCACAATAAGATGGGCTGCATGGTCAAGTCGCCAGAAGAAAGCCATTACTACGCAAATGCCACAAAGTATCCCGCTTACAATATGCCAAACAGCACAGAGACAAGCCTCAAACCTTCTGGCACAAAGTAATTAGAGTGATGAGACCAAAATTTGAGCTTTTTGGCCACAACCATAAACGCTACATTTTGGAGAGGAGTCAACAAGGCCTATGATGAAAGGTAGGGAGATGAATAGCTGATGTTTTGGGGATGTGTGAGTTACAAAGGCACAGGAAATTTGGTCAAAATTGTTGGCAAGATGCATGCAATATGTTATCAAAAAAATACTGGAGGAAAATTTTGCATTCATCAGCCAGGAAGCTGCGCATTGGGGCGTACTTGGATATTCCAACATGACAATGATCCAAAACACAAGGCCAAGTCGACCTGCCATTGGCTACAGCAGAATAAAGTGAAGGTTCTGGAGTGGCCATCTGTCTCCTGATCTCAATATCATTGAGCCACTCTGGGGAGATCTCAAATGTGCAGTTCATACAAGACAGCCCAAGAATTTACAGGAACTGGAGGCTTTTTTGCCAAGAGGAATGGGCAGCTTTACCATCTGAGAAGATAAAGAGCCTCATCCACAAAAGACTTCAAGCTGTCATTGATGTTAAAGGGGGCAATACACTGTATTAAGAACTGGGGTATGTAAACTTTTGATCAAGGTTATTTTGGGTAGTTTCTGTTGCCATTATGATTTAAAGAGTAAACACAGTTGATAATGGTTTCAGCCAAACACTAACCATGAGTGAAAAAATGTTTGTGTTCTCATTCATATTCTCTGAAATATGGCCAAGAAATCATAAATTCTGCCAGGGTATGTAAACTTATGAGCACAATTGCATAGGAGGAGAATGTAACAATTGCTAAGACGATTGTGTCGGGAGTGCAACACTGAAAAGAGAAGATGGGGTGCTGTGCAATTCATGTAAAGTTGATATTCTGCAAGAAGCTTTCAGTACTGCTGTCTAAGGAGAGCAGAGAGGGTTTCTTGTTAAAAAAAAAAAAAAAAAAAAAGAGCAGAGAGGGAAATGAAACGATACTCAACTGATAAAAATAAAGTGTGTGTGTGTGTGTGTGTGTGTGTGTGTGTGTGTGTGTGTGTGTGTATATATGTATGTATGTATGTATGTGTGTGTATATTATAGATGCCGCCAAGGCGTTTGATAGTGTTGAGTGGGCATACCTATGGTGAGTGCTGGAGAGGCTTAAAGTGGGGGTTCCACCCAAAAAAACAAAAATACCTGAAAAATTCTAAAAAAACAAACAAAAAGCATTTGGATATTTTTTTTTTTTTTTTTTTACCTACCTCTAAATGCCTGTTGCTAGGTGGTCCCTCGTAGTCTGCCTCTTCCTTTGCCTGGGCTGGTGACATCACTTCCCCCTCGGCACAGGAAGGGCTCGGCTCTGCTCCCTCCCTCCTGTCAATCATCTGGGACCCATTACAGGTCCCAGGTGATTGAGTGGCCAATCGCGGCGTGCGGCGCCGCTCGCGCATGCGCAGTGGGTGCCAGGCTGTGAAGCCACAGCCTGGCGCTCACAGTTGAAATGTCGGCGCCGACGAGCAGAGGGGGGGGACGAGCGGGGCTTCGATCCCACGCATCGCTGGACCCTGGGACAGGTAAGTGTCCAATTAAAAGTCAACAGCTGCAATATTTGTAGCGGCTTTTTTTTTAATTTTTTTTTTTTTTGGACCCCCTGGGTGGAACTCCTCTAGAGAAAAGAAAAGCAACTCCTGCGCACAGGTGGATCACCATATGTAGTAGGTAAAGCACTGGCCTTGCTGCCCTCAAGGATGGGGATCCTAGTGAAAACCGAGATAAAAAGAAGACAAAAGCGCACCAGCCTAGTGCATTAACTTTTAAAACATTTATTTGATAAAAAATATTAAAGGAAATAACTCACAGGCGATTAGTAGAGGAGGCACAACAAAAATCAAATAAATGTTTTAAAAGTTAATGCACTAGGCTGGTGCGCTTTTGTCTTCTTTTTATCTCGGGTGGAACTCCTCTAACCTGGGAGAAAACATAATTTCTTGGATAAAATTATGGTACAAGGTGCCAAAAGCATGCATTAGTATAAACAACACCTTATCCCCCTCCTTTGATCTACACAGGGGGACTAGGCAAGGCTGCCCCCTGTCCCCATTACTTTTTGCCCTGGCCATAGAACCCCCGGCCGCTGCCATAAGGGGGAACCCAGAAATAATTGGAATTAAGCGGGGTGAGCTAGAAGATAAATTGGCACTCTATGCCGACGATGCACTCCTCTTTCTAGTTGACACATCTACATCCCTGGTAAAACGAATGGACTTGATCCACACATTCAGGATCTTTTCCGGATTCGCAATAAATTGGGACAAATCCACAATACTGCCCTTACTGGTGGGGTCCCTACCTCTAGTGGCTGAACAGATCAAAGTATTAGATAAGTTTAAATACCTAGGTATAGTTATACACCATAACTTAGATCAGTATATTAGGCTTAATATAGATCCATTGCTTAAACAATTCCAAGAAAAAACAACTAGCTGGATAAAGTTGCCACTCTCTGTAGTCGGCCGCTGCAACTTAATAAAGATGATCTGGAATCCACAGATATTATATGCGCTCCACAATGCCCCTCTCTCGATCCCTATCCATGTATTTAAAAAGTGCAACACTATTTCCCTTATCGTCTTTCAGGACAGCACATGAGAGAGAGGCTCCACCCACTAGGAAACAGGAAACACAAACTCCACCACATTTTAAAAGGAGGCTCCTCTCCACAGCTCGTCAGTTTTTGTGTTTCCTCCGGCAAGGGAACACCTAGTAGGGGCCAGGGTCTCTTATGGTGCTATCCTGAGAGGCCAGGCTGCCTACCCCACCATACCTATTTTTTCCTCCAAGAGAGTCCGATCCTCCCACACCGCGCCACAGGGTTGCTGGTAAGTGGGCTCCTTTTTTCTCTTTCTTTGCTCATGATGAGCTGAACCGTTCCTGGAGCCGCTCCTTAGGCGGCGGCAGCCGTTCGCGGGCTTTTTTTTTTAAACCGCATGTCGGCGTTACTGGCCGCCGCCATCTTGGGAGAGTACAGACTCGACCGGTCGGAAGTGAGGTATCCGACGAGGGGAAGGCACTAGGAACGGGCGCATCATTTCCGATCGGAAGTGGCGCAGAGGAAGAAGGGAGGAGCGGTCCTGGTGCCTATATTCCGGTTCCGGTCGGGCGCAACGGCGTTTTTTGACTGCGGAACCGACGTTCGTAAGAGCCACCGATCGGTGCAGCACCACTATGGATTCTGTGGCAGCTGCATGTGGGACAGGCACAGGCACCAGCAAGGCCCAGGTAAGAGGCTATAGTGAATATCCTGATTACTTTGATGCCCCTCTCACAAATGTTTTTTCCCCCTTGGTGGCTGGGGCCTGTCTGGGCACATGGGGTGAGTCCGTTAGGAGGAAGCTTTGGCTTAATGAATGCTGGTGTTTTTTCTCTTTTGTCATTTTTTTCTGGCAGGCTAAGAGCTCTGAACCAGCTATTAAAAAGAGATGCCCCTCATGTAAAGCAAAGTTACTGGAGGGTTGGAAGAAGACTTTATGTCAAATTTGCATTGACTCCTTAGTCAAGGAAGAGGCTTCTTCTGCGTGCAGCGACATAATCGCATCAGTTAAGAAAGAGCTAGATGCTACTATACAGGCTTTTCGCTCTTCTCTTGTAACACCAGCATTAAGTCAGGCAACTACCTCAGACCCCTCTCAGGACTCACACTTAACCCCAACGGTAGAGGCTGAGGCTGGCCCGACTACCCAAAAGGGGCATTCCCCCTCATACTCTGGAGAAGAGGAGGAAGAGGAAGAGGCAGATGCACCTTCTAGATACAAACTGTCCTTGGATCAAGTAGACAGTCTGTTGAAAGCAATTTATGCAACATTGGGAATGGAGGAAGAAAAAAGAGAATTATCGCTGCACGATAGAATGTATGAAGGGCTTGGTGAAGCAACAGGTCGCACTTTCCCTGTACATTCGGTAATCTCGGAGACCATTAAGAAAGAATGGGCTGACCCAGAGAGAAAACCCTTTTTCCCAAGAGCTCACAAGAGGCGTTTCCCATTTAATGATAATCCTGAGTCACTTTGGAATAAAGTCCCGAAGTTGGATGCAGCTTTTTCCCAAGTATCTAGATCAACGGATCTGGCATTCGAGGACATGGGTACTTTGAGGGATCCTATGGATAAGAAGGCGGACCAACAGCTTAAGAAAGCCTGGCAGTCCATTGTAGGGAATCTCAAGCCTGCTATGGCTATGACCTGTGTCTCCAGAAATATGGAGTTCTGGCTGAATCAGCTAAAAGCACATATTATAGCTGATTCACCCAAACAGGAGATTCTAGATTCCTTCCCAACCCTTATAGCAGCTGTATCATATATCTCTGATGCCTCTGCAGATTCTATAAGAATGTCAGCTAGGTCAGGGGCCCTGACCATTGCAGCCAGGAGAGCGTTATGGTTGAAGACATGGCCTGGGGACGCAGCTTCCAAAAATAAGTTATGCGGAGTGCCATTTTTGGGAGATCAGCTTTTTGGTCCCGATCTAGAATCTATTTTGGATAGAACAGCTGATAAGAAGAAATCCTTTCCTGTTAAAAAGAAAAAGCAGCCGGTTAGGCGGTTTTTTCGACCTCAAAAAAATCAGGAAAAGAGTAACAGGCCCCAAGAAAAAAGAAGGAATTGGGCGGCGCAGAGAGGAAAAGGCAAAGGGAATGTCCTTTTCAATCCTCCTACGCAGGCCAATAAAACACAATGACTTGGTGGTGCCTGTGGGAGGAAGGCTTCAAAAATTCCTTCCTCTCTGGGCAAACATAACAAAAAACCCTTTTGTTTTGGATTTAATAGCCCAGGGTTACAGGATAGAGCTGTTGAACCTTCCTCCAGAGAGGTACTGCATAACAAATCTGCCAAAGGACACAACAAAAGCCCTAGCCATGAAGAACCTGTTAGGGGATCTGATAAAACAGGGTGTTGTGGTTCCGGTGCCTCCGGAGGAAGATTGCCAAGGGTTCTACTCCCATATCTTTCTGATAAAGAAACCATCAGGAAGCTTTCGGCTCATCCTCAATTTAAAACCGTTAAACAGATCAGTCCAATACAAGCGATTCCGCATGGACTCCATCTTTTCGGTAAGAAATCTCTTAGTCAGAGGATGCTTTATGGCATCAATCGACTTAAGGGATGCGTACCTGCATGTACCTATAGCTGTTTAGTCCCAGAGATATCTGAGGCTGGCAGTGAATATGGGGAGGGAGGTTCTGCACCTTCAATTCAGGGCCCTCCCGTTTGGTCTATCTTCCGCCCCTCGAATATTTACCAAAATTATGGCGGAAGCCCTAGCTCCCCTCCGGCTACAAGGGATTGCGGTTATCCCTTACCTGGACGACCTCCTTTTCTTTGCCCCTTCCAGGGAAAGATTACAGGAGGATCTGATCAAGGCTCGCAGTCATCTGGAGACCTTAGGTTGGATTATAAACATCCAAAAATCAAATTTCAATCCAGCACAAAGAGTCCAATTTCTGGGGTATCTGATAGACTCAGTGGATCAAAAGATCTTTCTTCCAGAAGAGAAGAAAGTGAAGGAATTGCAGGCAGTATCCAGCCTTCAGACGAACCTGGAGGTATCAGTCAGAAGGATTATGTCAGTACTGGGAACTTTGACCTCAACCATGCTGGCCATTCAATGGGCCAGACTCCATTTCAGACCCCTTCAGAGTTTTCTCTTAAAGATCTGGGATCACAGTCCAGAAGCTTTAGACTCAAAGGTAAAGCTTCCCACCAGGGTAAAAAAGACCCTTTGGTGGTGGAGAAATCAGGCAGTGCTGTCAAGGGGTTTACTCTGGTCCTTCCCAACAGAGAGAAGGATGACCACAGACGCCAGCAGTTGGGGATGGGGAGCACACTTGGGTCAAGACATAGCTCAGGGAGTTTGGTCCCCAGTGGAAGCAGGAAGGTCATCAAATTGGAGGGAGTTAAAGGCAGTCGCCTTAGCCTTGGTTGCCTTCTCTCCAAGCCTTCAGGGGTCCCATGTGCAGATATTGTCAGACAACGCCACCACAGTGGCATACCTGAACAAACAAGGGGGCACAAGGAGCGGGACTCTTCTATTGCTATCTTCAGAGATCCTAGGATGGGCAGAGAGTCATCTACTTTCCCTGTCAGCAGTTCATCTCAAGGGCACGCTGAATGGAGTAGCAGACTTCTTGAGCAGACAAAGGATTCAGGAGGCAGAGTGGAGTTTGAATCCAGAAATATTCACTCTAATAACCCAGAAGTGGTGATGCCCACAGGTGGATCTATTCGCATCAAGAGAAAATGCTCAGCTCCCTCAGTTCTTCTCCCTGCACCGAGACAACGGATCGACAGGGATAGATGCCCTGGCACATCCTTGGAATTTCCAGTTGGGTTATGCCTTCCCCCCTTTTCAGCTGATTCCTTTAGTATTGAGGAAGATACAGAAGGAGAAGGTGTCGGTAATCTTGATCACCCCGTACTGGCCAAAAAGGGCCTGGTTTTCCTCCATTCTACTAATGTCAGTCAAACCATTCTGGCAGCTTCCCCTCAGACAGGACTTACTAATTCAAGGTCCAGTGTATCATCCGGATATAGCAAGACTAAGTCTCACAGCTTGGTATCTGAGGAACAGCTGTTAAAAAACAAGGGTTTGTCAGAGCCTCTAGTATCTACCTTACTGGCTAGTAGAAAGAAGGTGACTAGAGATATCTACGCTAAGGTTTGGAAAGTCTACAACTCCTGGTGTCGCTCGGCAAACCAAAATTTAGAAGACATTGTGTCGGTTCTGGAATTTCTGCAGAAGGGGGTGGACAAGGGGCTGGCAATTAGCACTCTCAAAGTGCAAGTGGCTGCCCTAGGAGTATACCTGGATCAACCTATTTCCTCAGTTCCGTTGGTCAAGAGGTTCTTTAGGTCACTTACTAGATCCAGACCAGTTCCCAATAGACACTTTCCAAAATGGGACTTGACAGTGGTCTTACAAGTTCTCACAAAAGATCCTTTTGAACCATTACAGTCAATCTCGTTAAAGAATTTAACTCTAAAGACAATATTCTTAGTGGCAGTTACGACTGCGAGAAGAATTGGAGAACTTCATGCTCTTTCAGTTAAAAAGCCCTTTATGTCAATTTACCCAGACAGGATTGTGCTTAGAACAGATCCTGCGTTTTTACCAAAAGTGGCATCAGTCCATAATAGGTCGCAGGAAATCATCCTGCCAACTTTTTGTTCAGATCCTTCAGGAAGTAAGGAAGAATTATTTCATAAGTTAGATGTAAGAAGAACTTTATTACATTACTTAGAGAAAACAAGGGACTTCAGGTCTTCGGACTCTTTATTTGTTTTGTTTTCTGGCAACAGAAAAGGAAGGCAAGCCTCAAAGGGATCAATTGCCAGATGGTTAAGAATGGCCATTTCAGAAGCTTATGTCCAGTCGGGGTTGTCTCCTCCTCAGGGAGTACGAGCACATTCTACCAGAGCTCTAGCCACTACATGGGCAGAAAAAGCTGGTGCCACCCCATACCAAATTTGTAAGGCGGCTACGTGGTCAAGTTATCTTACGTTTGTCCGTCACTACAGATTGGATCTTCTGTCAGCTGATGATCAGGCATTTGGCAGAAAGGTCCTGCAGGCTGTTGTCCCTCCCTAGTTGGTAAGTCTCGATTATCCTCTCATGTGCTGTCCTGAAAGACGATAAGGGAAAATTCAAGTTAGACTTACCGGTAACTTGTTTTCCAAGAGTCTTTCAGGACAGCAAACTACCCGCCCTTCATGTTTATATATACATATTTATACGTATATGGAAGTGTGTGTGTGTATGTGTGTGTGTGTATATGTATATATATATATATATATATATATATATATATATATATATATATACTGTGAATTAACCGTATTATGCTTATGTGTTCCAGCTTGGGCCGGAGCTACTCTACTACAACTGACGAGCTGTGGAGAGGAGCCTCCTTTTTAAAATGTGGTGGAGTTTGTGTTTCCTAGTGGGTGGAGCCTCTCTCTCATGTGCTGTCCTGAAAGACTCTTGGAAAACAAGTTACCGGTAAGTCTAACTTGAATTTTTTCGCACATCGATATGGAGGAAACCGGTTCCAAGGATCAAATTTGGAAACCTTACAGGAAGCAAAGGACTCAGTACCAAACCCATTTTATTACTTTATGGCGGCACAGCTGCAACACTTAATGGGATGGCTATATCCTGAGTCTCCTGATTCCATTCGGAACATTGTGCGCATGCAGATGTCTGGCGATGGACTTGTGAAGTGCATAGAGGCAGGTGAGTTTAGGTCATTGATCCCATACCCCACACTACTACTTGTAGATAGAATATGGAACAAAACCAAACAACATTTGCAATATACAAGTTACACTAACTGGTCACGCTTCTGGAATAACCGGAACTATCCAGAACTAAACAAACTACAGGGCTTCTCAAACTTGTCAAGGAATGGCGTTAATTATATTCCACAATTATATTGTGGGAGCGTACTCCTACTTCCAATCACTGCGCGTAGAATTTAACCTGCCAAATACCTCATTCTTCCAGTACCTACAATTTAGGCGCGCTATATTGGCACAGGCCACAACCTCCACATGGGAACTGACTAGGCCAACGGTACTCACACAAGTAATTATGTCATCATCCTGTAAGAGACAAATCCCCTCCTATATATAGTTCTCTTCTTTGTCAAGTATCTAAAGCCGTGACTTTGAACTGTAGAGCTGGTTGGGGAGATGACATAGGACGTATTTCAGATGAGGAATGGAACACTATACTAGATAACGTATTTAACCACTTGACCACTGGGCACTTAAACCCCCTTAATAACCAAACCAATTTTCAGCTTTTGGTGCTCTCACATTTTGAATGACAATTACTCAGTCATGCAACACTGTACCTGTATGAAATTTTTGTCCTTTTTTTCACACAAATAGAGCTTTCTTTTGGTGGTATTTAATGACCGCTGGGTTCTTTATTTTTTGCGCTATAAAAGAAAAAAGACCAAAAAATCTGTAAAAAAAAATACATTTTTCTTTGTTATAAAATTTTGAAAATTAGTAATTTTTCTTCATATATTTTGGCCAAAATTTATACCGCTACATATCTTTGGTAAAAATAACCCAAATTAGTGTATATTATTTGGTCTTTGTGAAGGTTATAGCGTCCACAAGCTATGGTGCCAATATCTGAAAATTGATCACACCTGAAGTACTGATGGCCTATCTCATTTCTTGAGACCCTAACATGCAAGAAAAGTACAAATACCCCCCAAATGACCCCTTCTTGGAAAGAAGACATTCCAAGGTATTTAGAAAGATGCATGGTGAGTTTTTTGAAGTTGTCATTTTTTTTTCCCCACAATTCTTTGCAAAATCAAGTGTGTTTTTTTTTTTTTTTTTTTTTTTTTTTCACAAAATTGTCATATTAGCAGGTTATTTCTCACACACAGCATATGCATACGACAAATTAAACCCCAAAACACATTCTGCTATTACTCCTGAGTATGGTGATACCACATGTGTGAGACTTTTACACAGCCACATACAGAGGCCCAACATGCAGGGAGCACCTTCAGGCGTTCTGGAGCACCCAGGCCAATTCTGACATTTCTCTCCTACATGTAAAAATCATCATTTATTTGCTAGAAAATTACATAGAACCCCAAAACATTATATATGTTTTTTTAGCAAAGACCCTAGAGAATACAATGGCGGTCATTGCAACTTTTTATCTCGCACGGTATTTGCGCAGCATTTTTTTTAACGCTTTTTTGCAGAGTATTGGCAGAGCATTGCAGCAGGGCATTGCAGAGTATTGTCAGGGCATTGCAGAGTATTGGCAGGGCATTGTCAGGGCATTGCAGAGTATTGGCAGGGCATTGCAGAGTATTGGCAGGGCATTGCAGAGTATTGGCAGGGCATTGCAGAGTATTGGCAGGGCATTGCAGAGTATTGGCAGGGCATTGCAGAGTATTGGCAGGGCATTGCAGAGTATTGGCAGGGCATTGCAGTAGGGCATTGCAGAGTATTGGCAGGGCATTGCAGCAGGATATTGCAGAGCATTGGCAGGGCATTGCAGAGTATTGGCAGGGCATTGCAGCAGGGCATTGCAGAGTATTGGCAGGGCATTGCAGGGCATTGCATAGTATTGGCAGGGCATTGCAGAGTATTGGCAGGGCATTGGCAGGGCATTGCAGAGTATTGGCAGGGCATTGCAGAGTATTGGCAGGGCATTGCAGAGTATTGGCAGGGCATTGCAGAGTATTGGCAGGGCATTGCAGAGTATTGGCAGGGCATTGCAGCAGGGTATTGCAGAGTATTGACAGGGCATTGCAGCAGAATATTGCAGAGTATTGGCAGGGCATTGCAGCAGGATATTGCAGAGCATTGGCAGGGCATTGCAGAGCATTGGCAGGGCATTGCAGAGTATTGGCAGGGCATTGCAGCAGGGCATTGCAGCAGGGCATTGCAGAGTATTGGCAGGGCATTGCAGAGTATTGGCAGGGCATTGGCAGGGCATTGCAGAGTATTGGCAGGGCATTGCAGCAGGGCATTGCAGAGTATTGGCAGGGCATTGCAGAGTATTGGCAGGGCATTGCAGAGTATTGGCAGGGCATTGCAGCAGGGTATTGGCAGGGCATTGCAGCAGGGTATTGGCAGGGCATTGGCAGAGTATTGGCAGGGCATTGCAGCAGGGCATTGCAGAGTGTTGGCAGGGCATTGCAGAGTATTGGCAGGGCATTGCAGCAGAGCATGGCAGGGTATTGTCAGGGCATTGCAGAGTATTGTCAGGGCATTGCAGAGCATTGCAGAGCATTGGCAGGGCATTGCAGAGTATTGTCAGGGCATTGCAGAGTATTGTCAGGGCATTGCAGAGTATTGTCAGGGCATTGCAGA